>VXBZ01007307.1:115372-222749 GCA_013399135.1 Heliornis fulica
GGGGAAGGAATGAATCAATGAATAATAGCTCTGTTAAAACATGGATATACTGGGTCTTAGACCCCCTTGTCATAAAAAAACACAGGATACTGAAGAAAGGTAGGAGCAGAGGAGAGAAGGAACAAGAAGCTTTGTAGGACTCGGTGATATAAAGCTTCCACCCACTATTTTGCATCTGTGTTATTTCCTCAGAAGTATTCTAAAGTCTGCCTGAATAAATTTCCCTTCTAGTTAGCGGTACAGAAAAATACCATACACAGCTAAGGTGCAGAAAAGGACTTGGTTTATTATCCTTTCATTCTGGCCTGGTCTGCAGTGACAAAAGGGAAAGGAAACTGCTAAAACTCCTACCAGCTCCTAATGTTACCGTGAGCTGTGCATCTTGCTACCACTTCTATAGACTTTACAGTCAGGTCAAACACAGAGTTATCAGAACATCTCTAGTAAGGATGAGCATTGATAAATGCCAAGCAAGACCCCAAACCCCACAACCTCTCCTTCAGAATTTTGGCTCAAAAAGACAATAATTAGAATTAACAAGTTTGAACAATTAAAATGTGTGAAGGTTATAAGTATAAACTATTTTTCTTTCAGGGCCTCCCTCACCAAAAAAAAAAAAAAANGAAAAGCTCCTTCCTTTCAGTTAACAGTAATGTGCATAGAACCTAAAAAAGGACTTGAATTTTCCCAGTGCATTGGCATACTGTGGAATTTAATGTCAGAGTAGGTCATTAAGTCAAATACCATAACTGGATTTTTTAAAGGGATGTATGTTTCATGAAAACTGGCAGCATTTGAAGATATCTAAACTAAGATAATGAGGATAATCAAATCTCATGCTTCACTCTACAAAATGATTGCCTATATTTGTTGAGCAAGTATTTTTTCTCCATGTGGTAAGTGTTGGTAGGTAGATGAGTTTCTTTGCAAGGAACCTTTGCAAGGTTCTCCTTTCCATTGCTGCACTGGGTATTTACTGTGCTGAGAAAAGGATACCAGTTCACTGTGCAAGGTATGCCAAAAACTGTTTAGAGATCTGGCTCAGATGGGAAATCTACTGAATGTGAATTTAAGGTAATTCATTTTATCTTGCAAATGGGGCAGACAAAGAGAGAGCACACGATTGGTTACAGAAAGTCAGGTGACAGGCACTAACTTGTTAAACTGTTGCCATACAACCATACTCCGTGCCATGCCCCATATCCTGAGAAGCAGAGGGACAAATACCTAAGCTGGCTAGGATGCCATGAGGTAAAGCAAATGTGGGGTTTTTTTCCACAGCTTCTTGGATTTTCGCAGACTGCCGACACTTTAGGAGCAAAGGATTTTGTCAGTGTTTTTTAAAAGCAGACTGCTGTGTAATATTGGAGTCTTCTTGTTCTTCCTCTCTGCTTCTCTCTTCTTATAAACACGTTCACACAAAAACACCCTTTTAAAGAGAGAAATCCTAAATAGCCATATTTGTTTCTCAAGGCTGTCTGATGTGGTGTATATTAAAATTCAGATGGAAAATCTCCTTTGGGTGAATGCTTTGAGAGCGTTGGAAATTCTTCGCACACATGTCCACAACATCCACAGCTCCACAGACAGACACAGGTAGGCTGAAAGAGCAATCAGGATACCATCTGTGTTTGGCAGAAGATTTCTAACCACTTTGCTGCTTTCTCTCTCTCGTCTCTCTTAGTGTGAAGAGACAGAGGAACCCATGGAGATTCGGTGAGAATTTAAACAGAACATATTGAAGGCTGCACTGACAACTGTGGATTCAAAGCAGATGAAAAATGAGGGCTGTGGCAGCAATGATGCTATGGATTCAGAAGGAATCTCTGAAGTAGCTAGCACAGGCACCATCTAAAAGGGCTCAGCCTGCTCCTCCCTCGCTCCCCCATCCCCAGCTCTACTTTTGTATGCAAGGTTTTACTGATCACAGCAGCTGGTTGCTGTTGATACTAACTTGAGCAACTCTCTAAAGTACATGATGAAGCAAATCTGATGTACCTTGAATGAAGAATGTTGACTTCATGTGCTTTCTGAAAATTCACCCATTCTCTGTGCACATTTTCCTCTTAAAATAGTTCCAGCAAATTTAGATTATAAAGAATGGTTGTTCTTTTTCTTGATGTCTGTCATGTTAGTGTCATACATGTGTAATCTCCACTTTTTCTTTTGCTTTGCAGGATTTATTTCTTTTGCATAAGTTGAAAGTGGACCATGCATTTTTTAACCTGTTTTTACTGGCCAAACTGAGGACTTTGACCTCGGTGGACAAAAATGCACTTATGTCACTGGAATCAGCATCTCTGTTACTCTAGACATGAATGTGATAATCTGCCTAGGAAGATTTCTGCGGAGGTATAGGAAAGAGAATAAGGAAAATAAGAGGAATAACCTTACTTTCTTTGTGGCTTTCTAGAGATCATTATGTCTGGCAATCCAGTGGAATATAGGTAATGAATTGAATAGTTTTATCCAGAACAGAAACAGCAATAGGGGCAAGAACACTCAAATTTTCTTAGTGAATTTTTATTCCACGCTTCTGTCAGCAGCAGAGTATCACACTATGTTAAGATTACTGAATTATTTAGCAAATATATGCAAGTAACAGTTCTTTTGCCCAGGATTTTAGGCCTCAAGAAGAGTATAAATTTAAATAAAATGTCCTGAAACACAAGTGTTTCATGGGACATCCATTACCTCAGAGTCTTGTTGAGTTTTTGGATTATGTGATTCAATTTGCTGTTTTGTTGGGAAACACATAAGGTTTGTGTGATTGTGAATAGAAATATCACTCCATAAAAGGAGCCAGAAAACAGTAAGATCAAGCCAGATCTTGTCCTGCCTTCTCAGCAAAAATGTCAAACAAATTATGATTGGAACACTTTTTTAATGGGCAATGAATGCTTTCTTATTTATTTATTGAAATCATATAGGACAAGTTGATATGGGCTCTAAAAAAACCAGCAAAGCTCACAAAACTGACAATAAAACATGCACAAAATGTACTAGGGATGTGGCCTCTACAGCCCAGAGTAATATTTTTCTTTCCAAATAATTACTTTAATAACCTGTAATATCAAAATGCCTTACTACCCTTAGGGAAGAGGAGGAGGAGGAGGAGGGGAAAGACAGAAAAGAACAGCTTTATTTTTGAGATACCTGCCTGACTTTGCAGAATGGACAATTTGAGAATTTATCAGTTTACTCACACTCTGTAATTAATCCAACCATTTTAACACTCAGACAGAGACACAACCCTGACCCAAAGACCACTGCATCTGTGAAATGAGCCAATTTAATCTGGAAGTTATTGAAAGAGTGAAGGACCTACCAAACATAATGTTTTCAATGACTTTTTTGCTTTTCCATTCAATTTCAATTATAACACTAGAGTCTGAATATGTCAAAAACATATTAATGGCAAAATTCTGAGGATATAACATCCATAAAATGTAACAGACTTTAAACAACACTGCATTTTAATTTTATTAGTAAATAGATGGAGGATTGTCAAAAGATGTTCCACTTGCATGAAAAACTTGCCCAGAATGCAATCATCAGAAACTACAGATAACTAGGTACCTTTGAAATTCTGCTCTTTTTTTAAATGCCTATGTGGGAGTTGAGCTTGTTAAAAATCATTTTGGTTGCTTAGCAGATGCAAAGGCCAAAAAACTTCAGTGAGATTTTACAAGATGCTCCATATGAAAATGGTCTGAATCTGTGACTTTGAGTTTATTTGATTTAGGAACCTCATACAAATCTTCCAAAATAAATTAAACACCTCACTGGGAATTCAAGTTTATTCAAAATAAGATTATTTTCCCTTTGACTCAACTTTTTAGTAGTCTAAAAACCACTGAAAGTACTGGACTACAGACTGAAGCGGATATGAAGCAAAGTTAGGAGTAAATGATCTGTTCTGGATGAAGCTCACCTATGAAATTCTACAGAACTGCTCAATACAGTCACAGATTACATGGAGTAAATTCTGGGCTGATAAAATGCATTACATGTAGGTTCATATAAAGGGAAGCACACTTGGTAAAGCTGTTTTACATTCGCAATGTACTAATCAATGGACAAAATGTCTTCAAACATTAAAGAAGGTTCCATGAAAAATATCAGCTCAGTAGTCACCAAAAAAGTAAATTAAGTGTCCCGAATCCTTAAGAAAAGTCTGAAGAATAAATTAAAAAAATAAATCACACCACACTAGAAATTCACAATTAGCCCATTGCATGAATGTACAGGGTTCAGATCTCAGCTCATAAAAATATGTTAGAATGGGGAAAGATGGCAGAAGGATCTCAGCATGGAATAGCTTTGCTACGGGAATGACTGAGGAGAGGAGGACTTTTTGGAAAAGAAACAGTGTGGAGAGGATGTGGTAGACATCTATAAAATCCCTAGTAGCTTGGAGAGACTGGGTAAGGCCCAGCTATTCCTTGCTATCTTCTAAACAAACAAAAGGATGTGTTTCTTTATGCAGGGATAGAAGCCCAGTAGAGCCTCTTGCCAAAGGAGAAGGATGAGGAGCATTTACATGGATTTCAGAAATTGAAGAAAGATCTGCAGGTTACTAAACAGAAAAACAACATAAGGCTCAGGAAGTCCTTTAAGCTGAACGTAAGAGGATACTTGAGGAGAATGACAGGGGATGATCATATACCTTTACCATGTCTTCTCCCATCATGTTCTTGGACTTACACTCACAACTACTGCTTGAGAAAGGATATTTTGCTGGACGAACCCCTAGAATGACCCAGTATGAATGTGTTTTTGAGAATCACTGCTCTACATGAACAGAAACAGTGTGTATTCTCAACATAGTCATTAATTTAAGAAATCTGCACTTAAAACACTGTAGGTGACAAATGACCTGGCTGGTCATTTGGTGTATGAAGCCTAATATCCAGGAGAGTGTTGTGAAACTCCATTTGAGACCATTGTCACATGACTGTGTCAGATAGCCAGAAGGAAAACAACTATTGTTCAAACATAATTACTTTTAACAATAAAATAATGGAAGGGTACAGAAAAGAGTGAAAGGTGTCTATTGTTAATATTAAGTGTGCTTTATTGGAACTCCCGTGGTTAGATATCGCAGCAGAACCTTTCATCTCACAGACTATGATGGAAGGATCTAATGTGCTACACAGAAGAACAATTAATGAACTAACCATAAGGTGTTGCATTTAACAATGTTTTTGTGCAAAATCTGGAACTTCATGGGGAGGGGAAGAATTTTTCGGATACATTAAAAAAAAATAAAAATTAATTTTTGTGTCACCAGTACAGTAGGCAATCAGATGGAATACAACAGAAATGTTACTAAATAATATATTTGTTTCTGAATAATTTCTCCAATTTACCCAGTTTTCATGAATTTCAGAATAACTATCAAAGTTGAATAGCCATGGGTTTCATGTCATCCTTGTATTCATGTAATGGCAGCTGCATAATACTGCCTGGTACTGCAACATGTAATTGAAATTAGTTCTTAAGAATTTACTAATACAGGCCTTTGTTTAAGTTCATGGGCCAACTTCACCCCTGATGGAAGCCCAATGAAGGCAGTGAATTTGAATAATGTTAACATCATATGTTGATTTTAAAATGTTGACAGGGTAGCATTTCAGACATCAAAATGTCACAGAAGTTGGAGAAAGAGCTCTGGAAATGTCAAAAATGGAGAACTGCCAGTGTTCATTGGATTAACAGCATTTGCAAGTCACAATCCATCCAACAAGAGGCAATATGAAAGAAATCTGTGATTAGAAGAAATGTCCTGGCTTAATCAGCTAAAATCCTGTGTGACTAATGACAGAAGTTACATGCACTCAAAAACGCTCAATAGGTCTGTGACTAAGTTTAAAGATTATTTGATTTAATTTAGACTGTGACTTGAATGACTCTAAATTGCAAATAGACTGGGGTAAAAATGACAGAGAAAGAGACAAGTTTGAATAAGCTTAAACCTGGAAGTATTAAAGAAATAATTGTCTGATCTAAGACACCTAAGATGTTGTCCTGGATTCAGCTAGGATAGATAGAGTTGAATGCAAATGCCTCCTGCCTATCCCCTTGCCATCTCACAAACACAAGGTTACAGTTTTACAAAGTAACTTGTAAAGTCTGAGTAGGATTTCAGCTGGCTCTGATGTTGTTCAGGTGCTAAACTGCTGGCACTTGTCCCTCACCCTCATTGATCTAGATAGCTGGAAAGGTTGTATTACCAGACTTGGACATGCTGGAAAGGAAATGCTGATCTGAAAATTATATTTCCTTTGAAAAACAGTGGTATAAAGTTAGGGAGTAATTATCTCAAAAAACACCAAATTACAGAAGTTAATCAAATGGTATTTGGAGATTGATGCAACTTGATTTTCCCATAAATTATTGGATTTTACTACATTTCATCATGCTGCTCAGTCATGATCAGGTGGTTGGAATTAGTAACAATATTCCAATGTCCTGGTATCTCCACACTGATGGCTGAAGAACTGGAAATATTTTCAGCGGGGTGTTTTAGAAAAAGAAACAGTAAGAGAGACATAAAATGCATATATCTGAATTGCAGTGAGAAAGAATAACATGGTATGCAGTGAAAGAGGAAGTAACAAACATGGTGGTTAACCCACACACTAAGAACACTCTGAGTGTTCTGGTTAATTACAGAGAAGTCAATTGTTTCATGTGAAAGATGGCTCATTATTTAAGTATACTCAGAAAATGTTTAATTAGTTTACTTAACCAACTGTACTTTTACTTCATCTTACTCTTTGTGCTCTGAATGATGTTAAATGTATTTTACTTAATCTATGCAATTTGATTCATTTTCCTTTAATTTTTTTATAAAGTATCAATGTGAATCATTGAATCACCTAACTACATTTCTCTCTGTGGTGAGAAAGAAGCAAAGGAAAGAAAAGTAATTTAATTTAGCATTAATAAGCTGCAGACTGATGTTTACAATAAATCAGCCTCTATTACCATCCTTAATAGTTGTGAATGAAATAGAGCAGATGTGGAAACATCTCTTCTTTTCTTTTCTTTACTCTTAGGGACTGAATCTTTCTTCCACTCTTCTAAAGTGAGCACATGAGTTTTTCAAGTGGGTGTATAACAGGACCATTTTATAAAATAAAAACCAAGGCCAAGAGTCTTTTTCATTCATAAGGTTTGCTTTCTTAAAAAAGAAATGTTCAGTTACCCTGCAACATTTAAACATATGTGACAGTTTATAAACAGAAGGAAAAGTGAAGAAAAGATCCTTACAGGTAAAGTATTTTCATTCAACTTCTCTCTTGTATAGTAGGATCCTTAGGTAAGACTCCAGTAGAGAAGTAGCAAAACCGTAGCAGTACAAACCCTATTTTTTCAGTTTACAAATGTATTTTGTGTTCTTGATTTTTCATAGAAATTATTAAAGATTAAAACATTGTTTTTTCTAAAAAAATATTTCCTGTTATGACCATAAAAGTTAATGTTTTGGACATATAGCAGATGCCATCTGCATTAGCTGTTGTGTCTCTACTTCAGGTGACAGTCAAGAAAAATGCAGGCATCAAGTGAGAGAGAAGTCCTTTCCAAAAATTCCTTACTATCACTAGACTCAGAATGTTAACATAACTCACCTTATGTTTGATTACCCTCTTTGTAGCTTCATCTCTAGAATTATACCCAGGATGAGTTACTCTCAGCATATTTTTAGAAAGTTTATGAGAGCTAAGGAAGGCAAAGAGGAGGAGGAGTACACAGGAAAACCAGAAATATTTTATGCTTTTGCAAGCAATTAATTCTTCAGAATAAAAGTCTGAAAAAGGAGTGGGTCTGGAGAGCAAACCTGTTTAGAAACTACACAGCATTTTTTATTTAAGGATCTTTGCAAAAAATGGGTATTTGTTACAGATCTTGAGGTTTGCTAAAGGTCACTCAGCAAGTTGAAACATGAGCAGAAGTGAGATGTTCTGTCTCCTGTGTCTGCATCCTATCTACCACAAAACACTACGGCCCTGTTAAGATGAACAGCTATGAAGAGAAGCTTTTGTCTGATTAATATTTTGTCCTGTCAGGTTCATAACACCCTTTGCAAAATCGTAGTTCAAGGTCCTCTGATGTTTACCTTACATATCACCACCTATTTTTCTGAAGTTTTTATAACTCAGGCATGAAAGTTTTGCTCCAGGGTGAAAGTTGGCATGAAAGTGTCTCCAGCCAGGAGTTCAGCTTTTTCTTTTCTTTCTTTAAACTAACTTTAGAGGAAAGAAAAAAAAAAAAAAAGAAAAGAGTTAAAATATTTCCAAGAGCTGCAAAGCTAGAAACAACAACAAGATCATTTACTTTAACCAGTTTGCCCAGACCTAACTATAATAAGAATCATACCAGGCCTTAACTCAAAAGTAACCCACAGCATTGTTACCCACTCAGTCCTCTTCTCCACCAAAGTTCAGTGGAATTTGAAGGAGGTTTTGGATATTTTTGAGGTCTTTTTAAGTGGTCCACTGTGGTAAAACACTAACAGCAGGAATGCTGTGAGGGCTTAAAGTCACTGGAATTTCCAGATCATAATGATTTGGCTGAACTTCAGATAAAGGGATACCCATTTCACATCTCTCAAATTAACACTGAAGTTCATCCATGGGCCCCACCATAGGGTTTGGGAGGTTACTATCATTTGCCCTTGCTCCATGTGTTTCCACAACTGCTTCAGGCATCCTGGAGAATGCAAGGTGTCCTTGGAAGAGATACTCAGCTCAGCCAATGGTAATGTGCTCTGCCCAAGGTTGGCACAGAAATGGGGTTTATTCTGATTCAAATTTCTTGTGTTTTTGACTGGGCTGCTTCCCAGGCTGCCTCAAACTCACAACCATCCTTACAGGTTTCCAATGATCTTTCCATACCCCATACCCCAACTCTGGCAGACAGGGTGTGAATAATAAGAGACAGGCTTCAGTGGTTCCAAAGAGGAAAAGGGTCTTTTACTGAAGCTGCTAATATGGAAAATATCCTACATGCTGATGTATTAGATCACAGATTAAACATGCCCTATATGACTACTTATCCCACCATGAAAAGTGAAGTCAAAACTACCCGATTAAAAAACACGGTCCCTGTACAACAAGATTAAAAATCTGACCTAACTCATGTAGAGTGCTGGCAGCACATAACTGTCTTTCAGTCCAGATCTCAACCATGCAAGCATGAAATGTACTCCCACACCTTTTTGCACACAAAAAGAAGAGGTTTCAATGTAAAAAATGTGCCTTTAATAAGCATCCAGTGACTTCCAACATTCAGGACTTCATACCAGGGAAGTCTGGCTTCAATAATAATAGTTTCGGAAGGAATTTTGGGTAATGTAAGGGAATATGGATATTTAGGACTTAGGAATAATGGCTTATGTTTCCTCATTTCTAAGCTGCCTGTTTACTTTGTCTTATGTTGTCCTGTCTTACTGTTGTACTGACTTAAAACTCCCGAGTTATCAAGACCCCAAGAAAGTGAATTTATTTTACAGAAAATTCTTAACCTGTCTAAAATGTGGCACAAGATTTGGCAGTATTGAATAATGGTGTCATCAAAGTGTAAAGCCATCATTCCTCACAAAAATTTATCTCTGCCCTCAACAACATATAGGACAATAATCTTTCTTAATTTCATCACTCCTGAATAAGAGTTTAAAGACTTCTCATTCTTCTTCTTTAAACTACCTTTTGAAAGATCCTGTGATTACAGGCCACACCAAGGTGCCTACAGGGATAGCCAAATCTTCTACCTTTTCTTTACCAGAAGATTACTACTTTTCCTCATCTCATCTTTCTCCTTTCAAATGCCATAGGATTTATCCACCCTTACTTTGTCACAATGGCTCTCGCAAATGCTTCACAGGACCAGCTCTTGCCAAGTTGAAAACTATTTACTTAATTCTGGAGGAGATATAGAGAATTTTCAGGTAACTTGTTATTTACAGAGCTGGAGCACCTTCCAGCGACAATTGCTTAAAATTGTACAGTTATATAGTGGTCTGAAAGAGGAGAAAAAACAGCTGATTACAGATAAAACAACATAAGTTATATAGTTATAACTTTATAACAAGTTTTAGAGTTACAACACAGTTTCCAACTATAAAAAGTCACCAGGCAGAGAGAATATGGAGGCCTGCAAGTGAGGAGAAATGTGAATTTTTAGGGAGATAGTAAAAGATATCCCAATCCTTTTATGAAGTTTTTACAGTGCTAATCAGGCACAGATTTAGGATAGCCATCAAGAGTTTTGACAACAGCATCAGTGAAATGAGAATTCACCTAGGCCCTTACTCTTTTCAGCAGGGAGATCTGTATGTTTTCCTGCTTTTAGAGATTTGAAAAACAAATTTTTTTAATATGTATATTTGTAGTCCTCAACATCAACAAGCTACAAGAAAAAAAAATCTTTGAGCCAATATCTTTGTGATGTAAGAGCTTACTGGCATCTTTATACTTTTCCTTTTGGATTACTTCCTGTTTACTGTCAGTGCATCTAATGCGTTTGTCAGCCTGGCACAGCACTGACATGATATATGCATTAGACCACGCATTGATAGCAAAGAGAAAGTTACTCGATTCTGACAGGACAAGAAAATTACCCACAAGCAGTAAAATATAGGGTTGCCATGTGGCTATGTTCTGCTTCAAAACCATGTATCACATGGCGATAACACAAGAATTAGGGGAGTGTGAGAGATGCTGGAGCTGCAAAGCCAGTTGTATGATCCCTTAGCCTGTATGTGCCCTCCATTATTATGCACACCTGCTTTAATATCAGTTATGTCCTGATGTGCTGCTGAGCTTCGCTTGGTGTTACCACACGTTGTTTTCCACCAGTCAGCCCAATTGGTCCACACCTCGTGCGTTGCCTCATTTCCCACACAGCAGTAATTGACTGAGCCTTAAACACAATTCCTTGTGTTTGTAATGACTTTGTTTCTCCCCTGTCCCCACACAAACCTCCTGGTCACACTGCCTGCACCACCCTAGATATACATTACAGACTGGGAGAGCTAAGGCATTCCGGGGAGGAAAAGGAGGGAACAGGCAACTTACTGCCAACACTAATAGTTTAGTGTCCTCTACAGAAAATACAGGCTTGCAATGAATTAAGACTGCAATTCCTTGCAATCTTATTGATACTTTAATTATAAACCTGAAGCATCTGATTCACTAAATCAGTGAAATTATATGTATTTTCAACAAAGTTATACAGCTGAGGTAGCTGATATCATGTCCATGTGTTTTCTAAGCAAATTCAGGGATTTTATTTAGTTAATGTGAGCTGCTGAAAGGTAAGTCATTGGTTAAAAAGTCCTATACATGTATTTTCGCCTTTACTGTGATTTGCATAAATGCCGACTGTGCTACCTGAAAGCGTTCCTGTCCTGATTTATGGGTGTGTTTGTATTCCTTATATCATAAATCTTCTCCTCTAGGACACTTCTGTTCTGGTATTTATTGACCAAAGACAATTTGCGTTAAGAATGTTTTGAGATCTTGCCAGATATGCACTAGGGGATATTTGAGAAAACGTTCAGTACTCAAGTGAATGAATATAGGCAAGTGTATGATCTCACTACCCAGATAAACATTTTGCCATAATATTTTAGTACCCTACTTTATTAAGAGAAACCTATGTCTCCATATGCATCTATTTACCATAGAGTCAATTCATTTAGGCCAAATCAAAATAAGTGCTGTAAGAAGATAATTTAGGCTAGCAGTCTCAGACTGGTGATAATGGCTCAGTGAACGAATCTTCAGGGTCAGATCTTCTTTTGCTGAATCTAGCTCGAGCCTGAGTACTACCCTGTATTGAAACAAAATGCCTAAACATGCCCTCTGCAAGCTATTTCTAAATTTCTAATAATTTTGCTTTGAGAGGAATCTTTTTCACTAAATATCTCAGATCCACCCTCTGTAGCATTTTCCATGGCTGAACTGGGACCAAAATCAATCTTTCACCCAGGATAAGGCACTCTTACTTCAGAGGGAAGAGGGATAGGATAGGGGTTCCCCACGCTATTTTCTGCCCATCCCTATGCAAGGCAGGGTCACAGCACCCATGCCAGAGATGCTCCCATCTTTGGAGGATCTCTGCCCATCAGCCACTCCCAGATGGGAAGCCATTTCAGGAGCTCTCAGTCCCTCCTGATGACTCTGTTTCACTCTGCAAAATTTAGAGATTAATTTGGCCAAAGACAGAAAGCAAGACTGAGCATGAATCTCTATCTTAGTGGTTAAGGCACTCACCTGGAAGGGAGGAGACCTGGGCTCCAGTGTCTTGTTTCAATGAGTATTTATGTGGTTTATATTAAACAGCTATTGGATAAAATACTTAAATAGTCATTAGAGCAAGAACGGAAGCCTGGGTCTGGCCCCTCCCCTTCCAGTTGAGGGCCCCAAACCACCAGAGAGTCATGCTTGGTCTTGCTATCTCCTTATCTCCCTATCTCTCTCTAATGAATCTGTAATTATTTGATGCAGGGTGTAACAGCTTCCACAGCAAAGATAGGGAGGGCAACCTTCCCTCACCACCTTTCACTTGTTTTTAGAGAGGTGGGTTCAAAGGCTCTCAGGCAGAGCAGGTCAAAATCTCTCAGTCCCCAGTTGTGCGTTCACAGCAAGAGCGGTGGTACTACTCCTCTGTTGGCTCTGCACACACTGACATCACCCATCAGACTAAGCCCCTAAGGGGACCACACACAAAATAATACCTCATCTGTAGATCCCCATCCAGCCAGGTATGAATTACGTGCCGAGTTACCCAGCAGTAAGACCCTTGGTGTTATGTCCAGCACCAGAGATGGAGGCACCAGGGGATCTCCCTGTTCGGATGTGAGGAGCTCTGGGGAGGTGGCAGGCAAACAGGGGCTGGCTGGGGGCTCTCTGGGGATGCAACACCCCTCTGTCCTTGCTTGAATCTAGCCCCAGGTCGCCTGCCAAAGACCACACAAGGAGCCCAGGGAGGAGCAAGACCTCCTGAGGCACAGCCTGGGCCTTGACAGCCAGGCACCTCTTTGCTCTTAAGCACTCCTATGCAATTTCTCAAGGAAGATAAAAAATCTGTAGCGAGGGTGGACAAGGCAGACTGTTCATCACCCAGAAAGATCGCAGCTAACATCCACTGTCATTTCCAGTGGATGTGTGTAATTAGCAAACCATTCAGTAGACAGTCCTGAATGAAAAACACGAATATAGCTGGTGAGTTCCTGGTGGAATGATTTAGTTATCTTTCCAGAGGAAAACAATGTGTCTGTGTGTAACCTTTTAACTCTTTTTCTCTTTCCTACTCTCACTCTTATACTAGATAATTATTTATTTTGTAGCTTAATTAGCTAATTATGCATGTGTTATGGTGCTTTTAAGCAGGAAGTCACTTTGTTTAGTCATTGGTGGCATGTGGCTTTTGTTCAGCTTCTGTGATGTCAGTTTATAACATAATCATCTTTACTTAGAGTGGTCTGAGGCGATGAAGTCTGTTCCTCATGCTAATATTTTAATTATCTGAGTAAAGTTTGACAAAGGGCAGTGACTGAAAGGAAACAGCTTCAGCTGAGTAGAGGGCAACTGATAAACTCACACAGGTCCTCGTCTGCCTGTCTGTGATGCACAGTTGTACTCTTTCCATTTAGAAGAACGTGTGTTGAGGTTTTCCAGAGAGTGCACTAAATGCACTGACAAGAGTTCGCCAAATCCATTGAGGAATTTTTTTCTGGCTACCACTGTGTTTTCAGAAACATAAAGGGATTTGAACTGGATTCCCATCCCATCAGCTCAACAACTAAAGGATCTATGTACAACTGGTGTTCTGGAAGCAGATGCAATTGGGGCACATGGCAGGTAGCTGAGGGAGGTTATCTTGCTGGCTGATAGAGCTTCCACAACCGTGCAAGTTCTATTTCCCTGAACGCAAGCACCAGCTCCTCCTGGTACACGCAGGCCAGATGCACAAGGTCATTGCAAGTGTCAGAGGCACCACCTCTTATCAATTGCCCAGCCATAAACAAAACGATAGCATGTACCAGTGTTCTCCCTGACAGCTGCTCAGTTCTCCAGTTTGATTCAAGGTATCCAGCATGGTGCTAGTCCCAGCTTCAAAACGGGGACAAATGTCCCCTGTTTGCATTTGGCTGTCAGACACGAAGTATGGAACCAGCAAACTGAGCTAACCTTTATTCCTCCTGCTACTGAAAAGATGAGCAAGGTTCCTATGCTCATTTCCCCAGTGGTAAACTCTACCTATCTCAGGAAACTGGTCTCCCTCAATTCCTTATCTAGTCAGCTGAGCTGCTCGAGAGGACCATTCAGAGCATGTGAATTAGTTTCTCCTTAGAATTACGTTTAAAAAGCCTCTCTCGTGCAGGAACACTATAGCTACTAGCTTATGATACCTGTAACAGTGTTTTAAGCCCCTTTTACATTCACAAATTAATAGTCTGAACATTTCTCTATGTTCATACCTTAAGAAATAAACTTTCTTGTGAATCTTAATTTGTTCACCAGAAACTGTGCCCACTACCTGATGAATGCAGGAGGCAAAAAGTATAGTCTTTGAATAAGTCCCTTAGAAACCGTAACATGTACAACAGTTCCTACATGATCAGCTTTGAGACTGAAATGTTGCTCTATGTTTTTAAGCTCACTGTCAGTTTTATGATTTAAAGGCATTTTTTCTGCCTCTTTCCCACCCTCCCATTCACGTATTCTTCATGGTGGTGCCTGTGCAACAATACTCAGTAATAACCCCTTTCCCTAAGGGATCAAGGAAGGAAATTCGACAAGTCACTGCCTCTCCCCTTTCATTTTTTTTTTGTTTGGTTTGGATGGTCTCTGAAATGGTCTGGAATGCAAATGGAAGATATTTGGCAGGTTGACATTTGTCTGCAAAGCTAGGCACTGAGCCAGAAGCATGGAGCAAGCTGGAGTGGGTTTACATAAAGTGGGAGCAATGGTGCCAGAGCACTCCAATACATTTTCCCCTGAGACTCCTAGGCAGCGCACTCAATACTTTATTAAGGGCAAAATCCAGCACTATTTGAAGAGTCTTAGAAAAGGGCCTGTGCACCAATTAAGTTCTCGAGGCCTCTGCACTGGTCTGAATTTCACCCAAAATAGGAATCGTTAGCTGAGGAAAAGATGCTATTACCCAGATTACAGTCTGCTCTTGAGAGGAAAAGAGACTGTTGGCATATGGTTGGAAGCAACACAATAATCCTTCTACACGATCCTTCATGGCTGCATCCTTGCAGCATGTTTGGTGCAAACAGACTCTTGTCTCTCCATCAGGAACCCTCGGAATGTGAAAGAGTCCAGGCAAGCAAGAGAGCAGGATCTCTCCAGGAAGGACCTTAGAACCTGATCTTTCTTAAAATGATAGTGCAGGAGTCACTTCGGCAGTGTTGGGGTGTGACAGATAGAGTACCCAGGCCTGACTCTGGTGAGATGGCTTAGAAAGGCATCCTAAAGTCTAATTTTCAGCAATAGCTATTAGCTTTTCTGAATCATTTCCTGTACAGATATGGAATACACACAGAGATGATGGGCGTGATACAGCATTTACTACAGAAGTGTCTGCTGTCCTCTCAGCAGGCTGGAATATAGTCTTTGCCAGAGGAGAAGTTCACCTATATTATTCTCTTATTTATATCTAAATGGCAGGCAGGCAAGCCTTTAGTAGCTCTCTGCTGTAGTTGAAAGTTAATCTTAGGTGGAGGATATCTTTTTGTTAACAAGGTCAGCACCATTATTTTGTATGGGTTGCATGAACGCTCATTTGTTTACATGCAGTGTAGGGAATGCTGCATATTTTAATTTCTAAACAATGGGGTGGCACAATGTCAAAGAGACACAGAGGGACAGGGGAGCACAGGGAATGCTTGTAATGCCCCAGAGCCTTTTTACAGCAAACCAGTGATAATACAAGTTAATGGTTTCTGTAATATGAACCAGCATAAAGTCAATTTAAGACTGATTTTTAGCTTCCATCACAGGGCATCTGTACTATAAATAAATGTCTTTACATAGTGCATTAGATTGAAAAGTAGAGTTGAGTACTGAATGCTGGAAATAGGTTTTTCAATTAAAAACCTCTTCACACTACATAGAGAAGAAGCCAGAGAAGCTGAGTGCAGGGATAGGGACTTACCAAACCATTTGCAATATCAATCCATCAATTGAATATTAGCCCCATGATGCACATGCTTAACACCCATTAGTGGCACTGGGAGCAACAAGACTACACCAGTGGAGAAAATCGACCTCATAGTCGAGCACATGCTTTCCATTGAAATTAAGGTGTTTATAAGAATGTGGGGTTAACAAAAATACAGTCTACACAATGAAAGTGAATCAGATGTTTACATTATATAATTGCCTTTGCTTGCTTTGACAAGGAAAATTAGCTCTGTAAAGTGCCAGTTCTAAAATGCATACTTGAATACACTTGATGAGCATAAGATCCCTGCACACCTAAGGCTAGATTGATAAAAAAAACTCACATATGCAATTGAGCTATTTTTTTTTCCTCTTGCAGTTGCTGTCAGGAGACTGTGAGTTAAGGCGGTAACTCCGTAATTTGCAAAAGTGTCAAATGAAAGCAAATACGCTTCAGTATGTGGGCAGGGTGCATCCAGAAAGAGATGGATTGCAGAAGATAATAGAGGAGGTCTTGCTCCAGGTTGGTGGTTGCATGGTCCTCAATCAGGACTTTGGATTTCAAGGTCACAAATGGTTATTGTGATCACCTAAGATACATTGCAGGACTTAGGTCTTTCTCAAATTAAGTACTTGAAAAAACTAAAAAGGATTCCTTAAATGGAGGATTCACTGCAGCACATCATAATTACCCAAACAAC
This sequence comes from Heliornis fulica, assembly GCA_013399135.1. Classification (NCBI taxonomy): domain Eukaryota; kingdom Metazoa; phylum Chordata; class Aves; order Gruiformes; family Heliornithidae; genus Heliornis; species Heliornis fulica. The sequence continues at coordinate 132,261 of VXBZ01007307.1, forward strand.
AACCAAACACACATTCCTTCAAAATATGTACCATTGGAAATTTCCATCTCAATTTGTCTGATTTTAAGCCTTGTATAATATTATAACTTGGTCTGTAGAACTGAAGAACTCTCTCATCGTGAAAACTGAATGGGATTCTTTTTCACTATTCTCTAGTCAACAGCAGAGGGAGAGAGAGGACATTTATTTGGAAGGTGGGACACCCAAGCTCACATCCCAATTTTGTCAGGATGGAGTGAAGGCATTTGGGCTACGTTCCCAACAGCCAGTGGGTCACAAGGGGGGCTGGTGTAGCATTCAGCCTGGAACCCACTGTAATGTCAAATGATAAAGGCGTTTCTCAGAGTGATCTGGAAGATTGTCTACATGGGTGGTATGGGAAATTTGCATAAAACTTTTTGCGTGAAAGCTGTAGGTTAAGTGTACAGTGGCAGAATTGCACTCTCCATCAGACAGGGTTTTATAAGCAAGTAAAGTCAAGGGCAGGAAGCGAAGTCATGAGCTCTTTAATAGTTTCAGTCCCAAGGCTGCATTTCACAGAGAGGCAGTGGCTTGTTTTCTAGGGCTGCCTACAAACACTGACACGAATGGCGCAAATTGCAAACAATGAGTGGGAGAAGTGTATGTACAACCTACTGTATTTTCTTCACAGGTTTTGTGTGCGCCCATTTCCTCCGTGATGTTTTGTGAAAGCTCTATCCAAGGTGCCACAACCTGAATATTATTTGTAGCTTTATTTGTAATGTATTTCTTCAGAAAGTAACAAAATGGCGAGTAAATGACAACAAAATCTAACAGGTCCCAAAACATCAGGAGACTCTATTATTTTTATGAGTCAGAACGGAGGCCAGGATAGAGATCTTTCAAATGTGGGTGTTCACACAGCCAAACACTGATCTGTGACACCTATGAAAACCCATTGTCCTCAGTGGAATCACACAAGTATGTGTAGAGAGACACAATCCACAGAGGACTTATTTAAGCAGATGGCTTAATTTGGGGGGTGTACAGTTTGCCTATCACATTATCTCTAGGAAAAGGGATTCATGTCATTTTCCTTATCTAGTTATGACCTGTATTTTCAAATGTCAGTGCTTACAGTTAGCAGTTAAATAAGTGCCCTGATTTCCAAAGTCACAGAATATATAAGGATGCCTTCTTTTTTCGTTTAGGTTATTTTTTTTAGAACATTTAAAGTGTTACTTGGCTCTGCAGAGATTAATGAATCATCAGGGATATCAGAGATCACTTTCTTGACCAAAATATTATTGAAGTTCCATGTTCAGTGCTATTAATAGGAGCAGGTGAATGGGGTAATTTCCCCACTCAACACTTAGGTTCATGGGGCAATAATGATCTAGTGTGTTGTTGGAAAGAGGATGGTTTATACCGTTACATCTACCTTTGCAGACTCCCCACTGCACTTTGATTATGTCTCGTAAGTTTATTAAAGGTATGGTTATAAAGTATAGAATAAAACCACGAGAAATAAAATTTCATGTCAAAGTTAGCTCAGCTTTGTCCATTTTTTTGTACCAGATAACCACCAGACGTTCTTTGTAACCTTCATTATTCTATGATTCTAGTCAAATCTTTTGCAGTGTGGTAATGAAGATGACTTGGGGAAGGTCAGAAATGTTGGCCAAATAACAACGCTTCCTGTGACAAACCAAAAGCAATTGTTTAATTCTGCAAGGTTAAGAGAGGTAATGAAAGGGTACTCGAGGCCTCCAGAGAACTATAAACAAAAAAGTGAGATAGAGCAAGATATTCATAGAGAGCAGTGGATTGGAAGAAGAGGCAATAAAAGCCCTTCAAAACATTGCAGTGACAGCAAGAATTCCTTTAAAATGTGGCATAATAGCTTGATCTGGTCAAAATGTACCAAGGCACAATGAGCTGAACTTCAAAAGTATCAACAGTATAAGAGCTCTCACGGTAAAACCTAACTATTGAGATGTAGAAGTTATGGTTCAAGAAAGTAAAGATCACCATGCTTCTCAACAGAAGTTTCCATTGGTAGATGAACTGAGAAGCACCAGCTCTGGAGCACAAACCCCGAAGTAGGAGCACCAAGTTTGCTAGACTTTTCTAGATGAAGGTCAGTGGAGTGTGAGGCCAGTGCAGGTGATCAGAGGAGCTCTTTCTTTTCTTATCCAGAAGTGATGTGTCAATTCAGATTATAAAAACACACAGAGTAAACATCAAAGCAGGAACCTGGGAAGAGATATTTGAAAAGTGTTCGTTGCTCCATATGTTCTCATGAATTTCAAGCTCGCTGCCACATATTTTACACTACCTAATGTGACATCTTTCTTTAATGGAAGTCCAAGTTTCATTCATTTTGCTCATGTGAGTTAGCAAGAACCATTCTTTTTATTGATTCATGAAGAGTTTGCATTCATAAATTAGCAGAGAAGATATCAACAGGTCTGCATTTGGCCTTCTACAGCCTGCTCTAGAACAATACCAGCTTCAGAACTGGTGGTCATGAGTAATGAGGGAGGTGACTCTCACAGTCACATTTCTCCAGAAGGAAAACACAAATGTTTTACTTTGGGGAAATACAAACAAACAAACAAACAAATCCAACAACAGTATGAATTAGTGATACAAATGCTAGGATTTCTGCAGTTTTCTATCTTCTGTTTTACCATTCACAATCACTAGCTATGTTATCTGTATCTAAGTATGGCAAGTACTTTACCTTTTTCACATAATTTTATTCCATGATACAATAATATGTATGCAAGTGAAGATTCTGTCAGAGAATCACATGACCTTTAAAACATTACAGATCAGGTTTGTACTGGTGAAAGATATGAACTCAACCTTACATTAACCTAGAGTTTTACTAAGTCCTAGAAGTCATGGCAGGAATTAGACAGATGCAACCTGACTCCTCTTTACTTAGATTTCCATGGAAACCACTTTTCATTACTAGACCAGGTCCCAGACTCACTTTCTTCTCCTAAGATACCAAGGTCAAACCACAATTAATGTTTAATCATCAGCAGGGTTTTTTTTAGTTTTTTTTTAAATAAAAACACAGTATTCCTTCTACTTGAAAAAGTAAGAGATGTTGACTAATTTATATTTCTGAGCATTTAATACCTTCAGATCTAATAAAATAATGATAATTTCTGTTAAGCAATGTTATGCATGCTAAGCACCATTACTGATCCAGTCCATGTTGAGACAGCTGACATGTCACAACTGTTTCTATATCTAAGCATATTTGAAATTTAAACTCAGAAGAATTGGAAATATTAAGCATGCATAATCAAGGTTTAAATGTACCAGACATAAGTGGTGGAAGCATATTTTTCCTCTCCCAGCACTCCTGCAACATTCTTAAATAAATCTTTTACTAGGTGTATCTGTTTGGTGGCAGAAAACTGATGAATATAGTGCTAGACACATTTGATTCAAGATATGTTTCACAACCTTTTCCCTACAGGTAAGTACTCTTTGCGTCCCTCATTTAAAAAAAAATATTTGTACAATAAGCATTAAATTAAACTTTTTTTTTTTTCCTGGTTCACAAGATGCTGAGATCTGCCTTCGAAAAGAATCATCTTGGTGACAAATCTAAATATGTTTGGTCTGTTCTTTTCTGAAGAATCAATTAGAAGTTCAATTAAACGTACTGCAATCAAAGAGAGATGTCAGCTCTCTTCAAGGACTTCAAGTGGGATTTTTTTTTGTTTGCTTGTTTTTTCTCTTTAATAACATTCTAACTTTCAGAGGCATATGATTTTTAAAATCAGACTTTTTAAAAAAAAAGCCAAAACACATCAGGGAGGGAGTAAATTACAAACGTTGATTTAAAATTGATGAAGGAATGTTCTTGTATACCAACTGTGAATCTAACTGAAGCTGTATATACTTCAGCTGGGAAACATACATGATTTTACAAATTGTTCAGTCTAATGTTTTTTATGATTAACAGAGTTGTCTCATATAGTATATGCTGCTGTTTTTCTCATTGAAGAATACATTGGTTAAAGTCATCACAAAACAATATCTTGATATAAACAAGTTCACTTTATTTCCTCATGGCTATTAAAGAATCCAACATTGATAAGGTGTTTGGAAACCACACAGTTCAAATTATATTAATATGCAGAGGTGGGAAATGAACATCAAGTTACTCAAAATCAACACTGTCCAGGCAGAAACTTGCATCTCACAAAATAAATTACTTGTAAAACTAAATGTCTATATGAAATATTAAAGTTTAAAACCATTCTATATTACCCATTTTAAATACAGTCACCCAACTTATGCTTCTTCTTCTCCAACCATATCTGAAAGTGAGCAGGCACACTGCATCAATCAAAAGAAGACTGCAGTGAGAAAAATAATCCCCCATCAAAGCAAAATACATAAATACATAAATAAGGCCAGTGCTACATAAAATATCAGCAGTACTGAAAAGTATTTAAATAAGCATTTTAAAACTTAGGGGTATTTTTTCTCCCTCCTTCTGCCTCATCCCACCCCCACCCCTCCCCCCAATCTGGGCTTGTTTTATTTGGCACCAAAAGAGTCTGGTTTATTAGGCAAATATTTATGAACTTGACTTTAACCAAAATCCTGTTCACAGCTGCACCTGAAAGTTACTCCAGCCTTGGATTGGCGCAACTCTCGGGGATCATCAAATTGTTTGCACAGCCACGGAGGGGGAATTAAAAATCTTGTTGAATCAGGATTAGCAGTCCACACGAGGAGGAGGAGGAGAGCTCATTTCCATAAGCTCTTCATCTCCCAGGCTGCTTCTCAACTCTCTGTGGCCTGCAGATATGTGTGACCCAAAAAGGGAGGAAAAAAAAAAAAAGAAAAAAAGAAAAATAAAAAGAGTGTTATGAGTGGTGGGGTGCGGGGGAGTGGGGGGTTGGAAAAAAAGAAGGGGCTTTTGCAACGACTGTGTCTGCTTTTTCTGCTGGGAAGGGTGTAATCCAGCCTTCTTGCCCTTTCAGATGGACTCTTATGAAGCCCCACACTTGAAAGTCCGTAAGTGTTGAGACAGATCCCAACAGAATGGCTAAAGCTTTGTTCCTGCCTCAAGCAATGTTACCAAGCAGGTTAAACTCTGTGGGACCATGTTTATTTCTGCCTTCTGATTAAGGGTAGAAGAGCTGTGTGTGCCACCTGAAGTCCCACATCTCTCACATCTTTTGAGCCGCCTACCTGTGCAGGAGCATGGTCTCTGATCATTTGAGATCCATTAGCTGCTTGCTATTTGCAAGCACATCAACACCATTTAAATCCAAACCAAAACACACAACTGTATGAGGCATGGGTGTCATCCATGCTAGATGAATGGATAAAGCTGGATGAGGTTAGCAGCATGGAAATCTAACTAACATTAGCCTTACTCCAAAACTACTCAATAACTTACAGCTGCCCTAAATTTGCTGGACTGTGAACTCTCCTGCTTGCCCATGAAGAGAGGTTACAAAGCAAGTGCAGCTGAAGGAGAACAACCACTGTAGGTATGTGAACTTAATTTCCTCTCAGAACAAAGGCACATGGTCTCTTCCTGAACAGAGAGAAAAATACACATACTCCCAACTCCTAAACAGAGTATTCTGTCAAAAAATGAGGTTAGCATGGTTATAGAGTCTACATCATGTAGTCAAGTTCTTTCATGACCACAGTAATATGTTGTACAACATCATTTCTTTAATGTAACCAGAATGGCTGAAGCACACCAAGTTTATTTTTAAACAAATCAAACCACAGACAAACAAAAATCTATATATTTAAATTCTACTGATTATGAAAATAGAGGTACTACAGAGTTCAGATAAGCATAGCAGAATCAGACTCAAAATGACTGTGGATGTGTGCATAAAGCCAGAAAAAAAGCAAGCCAGACTTCATGCATTGAGATTTTTCTCGTGTTTGTATTTGCTGTCCCAGGAGAGGCAAGTGAACAACTCTTTCAGCATTAATTGGGGGTTATATAGCTAAATGTCTACCTTACTGTATGCCCCAGACCATATTCTCCTATGTGATAGTTCATTCATCAGTGGGTCTTCTAACAGCTGTAATTAAGTGGATTCAAAAGTAGAAATCAATTTCTGAAGTGCTCAAGAGAAGTGAAAAATCACACGTCCCAGCTATGTGGTCACTTCAATCAACCATCCTTTTAAGAAGCTGCATTAGAGACTTAAGCTAAAGTTTGAACAGCTCCATTTTGTTGACTTTGGCAGTCTCATTTATTCACGAGTGTAGCCTGAATTTTTTGAATTAAAAATGTGTGTGCAAATTTGGCTCATTTTTGAAACTTGTGTGCATGTGTGTGGGTGAAAGCTTTTCTTTCCTCTCTCAGAGAAACTGCTTTTCAATGTTCCTAAATTACTCGTTCATCTTTCCATCAAACAGTCCCTGCTGCTGCCAACACTCACACAGTAGTAGCCCATCAGCGGGTCTTGGATATGACTGTGCCATTTTAAGCGCTTCTGCAATCTCCCTACTCTTAGGCTGCTTCAGAGGTTGAAGAGACCCTTAAATCACTTAGGCAACCCTCAGCACCTTCTAAATTGCAACTGAACATCCAGGCTGTCACAGGTCACTGTGTTACACTTATCTAAGATAGAACCCTCCTAGGAACAGCCTGAATCAGGATACTCCTATGTTTGGTACCCCAAATCTGATGGCTCACACTGGCCAGACATATCAAAATTGTTCTAGAAGGTGCCTAGGCCAGAACTGATTGTTTTTTGGCTGTTGAACCAGCCATGAAGCTAACAGGCCCTTCCCTGCCAGAGAGTGGTGACATGAAGGGCATATCCTATATACTGTCACCCAGGATGGTGCTGCCAGGCTTCCCACATTATGTGTTGCAGCCCTAATTCTCATTTCCACTATTGGAGCATCTGCGATACTCAAATCCAACAAGGAGTCTTTAAGATTGATTTCTGGCTTTTCTCCAGTAGGGAATTCTGATTTTCACTTCCCTTTACTGTGTTCTGGCATTTTTTAAGGTATCTTTACATCCTTTCACTTAGACTACAGGAGATTGTTATGTCTTTTTGTACTGTCATTCATATCCCAAATCTCTAATTTCTTTCTGAAATCTCACCTCTTCAAACTAACAACTGGGAACACTCTCCACCACTACCTTCACCATAGCACCCTTACAGTCATTTATCTGGCCTTCACAGTCAGAAAAGAAATGGAAATCCCCTCTTCCGCCTTACTCATTTCAGAGAAACCTCAGCTTCCAACTCTGTTTTGCCTGATGGTTCTCAGGGAACATCCACAAACATGGTTGACACCTTCTACTGTTCCTGCAACACTTGAAGCCACACAGAAGAGTGGCCAAGACTTAGTGTCTGTCAGTGAGTGTGCAGAACCCTAAAATACAATGAACCCAAACATTTTTTCATGTGGCTCATATTTCTTTCTTGGCAGCAGCACCAAGGTGACTGGGAGGTTGCTCTTGCAGTCATTCCTAAGACAAAGCAATCAATAGGTAAGACAGAGTCGGCAACATGCACTTCCCAGAGATGTCTTCAGTACATTTTTGTAGATTATTTTTCTTTCGTTGTCTTTGGGAATGGTGCAGTGGCACATTACATTAGTGAAAACTGGTGCTGATGCTCAGAGGCTGTGCCCACTCTGTCAGGATTCAAAATATTACCGCAATCTTCAAGTAAGCAATAAGATATGACAAGGAGTGTGATACTGTAACATAACAATGTTCCTCGAGGGACACCTGTGAGGGACGAGGTGAAACTGAGTGTATTCAACTGCCCAAGGTGTGATTTTTATCTCAAACCATAATGTAATAAGATGTGATAATAAAAAGGCACAGGACTGAAACAAACCATGTCTTTTTTAGAATGTCAACCTGGTTATCTGCTATGCTTTAAAAATGTTATGCAGTTTCCTGCCTTCAAAATAGAATACTTATACAATTACCTGGCATAATTAACATCAATGTGTTTCTTTTTTAAAAATCCATTAGCCGTGGTAGCCCTAGATTATAATTTCCTCATGTGCATTCAACTCCAAGAATCCCTTACACATCCCTTACTCATCCAGTACTGTTTAGACAATGTAAAACAACACGACAGAAATGGGTTCAATCTTTTGTCTCATTTTAGATATCAGGGGTTTGGAAGCACTGTAAAGAAAATGTAGTACAAAGACAGTTCTCTGTTTTCATAACAAGACCCTTCCTTTCCTGATATTATTTCACAAGTGTGTTCCTAGCACTGATACTTCACAAGCTTCAAATACTCTCATACACAATATTTGGGCTCGCTTACACAAAACAAAAGGATGGTAGCTTGCAAACTCCTTCGGGATAATTTCAGCAGAAAGTATGCTCCGTAGGTTTTTGTGCACCTACTGTATGAACAATAGGTATAAAATAATTTTAAAATATGGCAGACCCAACAGATACTCTCAGAAGAACTGAAGGGTAGAAAGCTCAATCTGACCTCTTACCAAGAAACCTCAGTTCCCAGTGACTTCAGTCTCAGAAGAGATACTGTGTTATTACACGGTCAGGTCAGTAAAGATGAAATGCCTTGAACAGAAGATGAGAGCTCCTGCTTTCAGAGCTCTTCTAACGAATCTCAGAGCTCTATTTTTTTCAAATTTTAATTCAAGAGTCCTCAGTATAATCCAGTAATGTTTTAGAAAGAAAGTGTTTTAATCAAATGAATAAGCGTGATACGGACATTGTTATAAGTGAAAGAGAACCAGCAAGCTTTTATGGATATTTTGGTGCATTGCATAAACCTTTCTGTCTGCTTTCTCAATATAGCAATTTTCAGTCTTTGAATTTTTCAAATTATGTCAATGATTGCATTTCATAAGAGGGGAAGACTCGGTGCTTTGGACAAATACAGACCAGCAACAATGAAATGGAGGGGAAAAAAAGGAAAAAAAAAAAAAGGAAATCACATTATTGTATAGAAAATACCTACTGTAGGCCTTGTTATGATTATATGCAGTGCTTATTTAAGCACTGAGATCCCACTGAGATAAAAATCTCCCCTCCACAAGTATCCTGCTTCTGTTACTGGCCATGCCTGAAGCCATATTTTAAGCATATGTCCATGAACAGTAAGTCCTATTGGCATCAGTTAGCGCTCAGAGTTGTAAAGCTTGTGATGAACTCTTGCATTGGAGGAGTGTTGCTTCTGCTTGCCTATTTTCTGTGATGATGGACTGTCTCTTTTAGTTTGTAACTGACCCTTCAGCTCAGCAGGAGGGGAACTATGTCCCTTCCTTTTTCCCTTCACAAATTCCCACATGCATTACTCTCCTTGCTCTCTAGCTCAGGTAAGTCTCAGAATACCTGTACAAAGCCAACCTGTATTTCATGAGTTCAGCAAAGCAGGAGAATATCAGTTCTCAGAGGGCAAAGCCATATGGGGAAAAGCAGCCAGTTCATGACTTAGTGAAACCGCAACATTACTGCCAGTCATTAACAAAGCTGTGTTCCTGCTGGGCATTTGGAGTTGACTGATCTAGAGGAAATGTCAAAAGAAGTAATAAAACTAAGTTTTATTTTAGGTTCTTAACTGAGAGGGTGGTTGGGCACTGGAAGAGGCTCCCCAGGGAAGGGGTCACAGCACCCAGCTTGGCTGAGTTCAAGAAGCATCTGGACAATGCACTCAGTGATGTGATCTGACTTGGCTGATCTTGTGTGTAGCCAGGAGCTGGACCTGATGATCTTTATGGGTCCCTTCCAATTCAGGACCTTTTGTGATTCTATGAAATTTTGGCTGTTTGCCCCATTAAAGACCTCAGAGTAATTTTCACAATAGCATCCCCAGTGTTATTTCTGGTTTCAAATTGGGATAATTGTGTCCTGCTTACCTGAATTTCTGTTCTGGAGTTCTGTTGATTAGACTAACCCTTCCTTGCTGTCAGAATTCAAATGTTGGTATAGGGTTGAAATCTGCTTTTAAACAATTGTGCTCTTCAGAGGGAGGTTCATGGCAATGTGGACACTGCAATAGTTAATATTAGAAAAATACATGCAAATAAATAAAAGAATTTCAGGAGTGGTTGAAGAGATTCCTATACAAACACACACACACACAAGCACATGACCCTTCAAGATGAGAGGCAGTATATGAGACACTACATTGTAAGACATTGCAATGTTATTATGCTTTGTATGAAGGATGCTATATAAAATATTAATGTATTTCATTAAAATGACTCTTAATGTCAATATGTAGTGTGGCTGTGCCATGATTTCTTATGTTAGTAGGTGCTTTACTAGAAGTTATAACTTTACATTATTCAAACACAATAGTCTCTGTAGTAAATATATTGCCTCTGTTATCAACTTACTTATGCCCCATGAAAAACCATTGCTATGGTGATGAGTATTTTATGGTACAGTATTCGTCTAATTATAAAACTGTTCTCTAACAGAGGCACTAATGTTATTTTCAACAAATCCATTTTCAAAATTAAGATATATGCAAATAATTGAACCATCAACCTCAAGAGACTGTATTTTTTGATTGATAATTATTTCTGTGTTTTAAAAATGTTAGAGGTAAATGTAAAAGTTATTGCAATGGGTGTTTAAGAGGGTCTATTTTTATAACTCTAAGGCAATGTATACCTTTGTTATTTGCTGAGGGAGTGTATGCTGTTAAAGTGGAAAAGTTACAATGGAAATAAAATATTCTATTTGTATATGAAGCATAATGTCATGCAAAAGAAAAATGCAAGATCTGGGTTTATTAAGCATTTATTTGTAAATAGCATCATCCTTTGAAAAATTACACATTTAATTCTCTGACTTTATTGCCACTTCCATGGAGCTCAATGTTCTTCTTCAAATCATTGTGATTATTATACTCGGTCTGAGAATTTGACACCTGCTGTTTCAAAACTTGATCACAAATGTTTCAGGATATATATCAGATAGTAAAGAAGAGAGAAAAAAGACTCTGACTACAACAATGTAAGAAGAATTTTTTTAAAAAAGAAACTGAAAAAAATGTTCTTCCCAGTAAGTAAAATCAGTCAAAACAGCTATCTAGAATCTAGAGAGAACACGCTAGGTGAATTTAAATTAGTATGGTGAAATTTATAATGAAATGCTAAACAGAAGAAAAAAAAAGTCCTACTAGCAGAAGAAATAATATTGCTTGAATCCCGTAAAAAAAACTGTCTGTAGGAAAACAGCAAGACTAACAGGCTGATAGTGAGATGGTTAAACACAAAATACCAGAAATGCTTGAATGAAAAGGAATGGAACATCGTTAGATAATAAAGGGTAAGAACAATGTGTGTAACACTGTATTTTAAATTTTATTTGTTATTTAAGTAGGAAAAAGACAGGGCACCTGATATAATTTAATACTATGTTATGATGAACATAATAGTGATGTTTAAAGTTATCTTAAAATCTCTATCTTTTGTTCCTCTTTCTGGTTTCTTTTTTTCCTCTTATAAATAAGTGGATAGCTTAATATTTATACCATTAAGTTTGTGCAATATTTCTGAGATACTTGTTTATAATGGAAGCCTCAATACGAAAATAAAAAAGTAGAAGACTATTTTACCGATGATTATTCAAATATTATCACCCATTCATAGTTTGTTCTTCCTGTAGGTTAAGCAGGGTTTTAACTTGATAAAGCATTTAGATGTAATCTTAACTTTAAGCATGCTCTGATGTCTGTCTACAATATCTAAATATTTAGGCATATGCTTCAATTGGAATGGAGTGTGTTTGTAGGGTTAAACAGATGCATTGCTGAGGCACAGATCCCAAAACTGATCCTTGATCTATTGAAGGCTTTCAACTCTGTTCTTTTATTATGTGTAAAGCTGTCCAGGGAGGATGAGATACTGACCCTAAAATGAATAACAGTACATTCAGACAATGTTTTTGCTCATGTCTGCTTTGAATAGAGATGAAATAAAATTAATGTCTGAAATCTGCCATATTTCGGAAAAGAAGTAGAGAAGGTCAAAACCGGGGAGCCTGCATTTGGATAGAGCACCAGTTCTGTCTTTTGTCTGAGGTTTATTGATGTTAGTTTACTGCAGGTAAGAGCTGATTCCAGATTGCCTTGTTTTCTATTTACTCAGTTTTTTTTTCAATGTGCTGTATTTCTGCAGCACAAATACTGGTGCTTGTGTCATTACTTTGGGAAAACAGAAATAGAAGGGAAATCCTCTGCAATCAGGTCCAGTCTATGGCTAACAGAGGCAACCAGGTCATATAATTCTGTTAATAAATTTTGTTTAAAGCCCTTAGATTTTTTTTCTTCCCTTCATTGCTCCTATTGGAAAACTGTTCCAGAGCTTCAGTCTTCTGCTAGTTATAAATTTTCCCATTTCTGTCCTAGATGTGTTTACAACCAGTTTATACCCATTTGATCTTATGCCAACATTGTCTTGGATATTAACCCCTCTCTAGTTGAAGAAACACAGTAAAACTTTTTAAAGGGGAAAATCTGTTATACTGACATTGTTAAAATTTAGAAAATACTCTCTTATCCTGATTTTGATATTTGGTAGGACCTATTTTATGTTCAGACACAGATTTTTAAGTCTGGAGCCTCCTGAATAAGAAAATAACAAAGAATCTACCCCTAGAATTAATCATATCTAAACTAAGAAGTAAATTTGTTTTCTTTCTAGTCCTGCTTAATGGCTATTTTGAAAAGCCACCAGTCGAATCATCCCTCTCTGCGATACACTTTGTTTTTCACAGTCAGGAAACTTGGGAAACTAGCTTCCAAAATCTTCAAGGTTTCTGGATTGCACCAGTTTAAGGTTATTTACACAAAAAGTCATTGTTCTATGAAGGCAAACACTGTTTTCTTTCTATCATTGAACTGGTCATGTAACAACAGGGTTTTCCCAGCCAAGATGAGGTTGGGGTTTTGAGATCCTTTTTTCCCTTTTTTAATGGGTTTGTTTTGTTTTGGGGTTTTTTTTTTGAGAGTAAAACCAACATATTTGTATCCTTCTTATAGGCAGTGTACCATCCATTGGTTTTATCCCAAGCTCTTCTGCCATTACAGCTCTGGTAGAGGATTCACATAAAACAAGCACAGACCCTGGTAGAAGAGGAAATATTTTCCAAGAGGTTTCTGCTGCTTTTTTTTCAGAGAAGGAACAGGCTACCTGCTTATGATTCTCTCTCCTTTGGTTACAGAGCTTATACTTACAGGTCTAGGTCATTTTCAATGCACTGCATATGCAGTAATCTCAGATTTTTGTTTAAGAAAATGAACAAACATAATGAATTGTTAAGGTATTCAGAGCAATAAAGTATTGTAAACATCTCCTTAAGTTGTATCTCACATTTATAGGTTCTGATTTAAAGTACATATTTGTAGAAAAATTAAGACTTTAGAACAGAAATAGATAGAAAGCCTTAAAGAGTATGAACACTGAAGGCAGAGAATGATATTAAAACAGGAGTATCAGAACTTTGCTAGACAATTTCCAAGATAAATAAGGTCATGGGAAAAAATAATGTCACGAGGCAGTTTGAGAAACTTTCTTGGACCACCAATACCACTGTTTCCCGTAAGTGAGGATTTCATGTTGGAAATTCTTGTATCCAACTTTGTTGAGTAGACTGTAGAAAGACATAAATTTTATAAATGTTTAAAGCCTCTGATAGGACACTACCAACCTCCAAGGATATCTTCACGATCAAAAAAGTTTGCCACAACTGAACTCTTACCTTTCTTTTTAGGATGGTAATGAATCCTGTAAAGTTAGTTGTACTTTCAAAGTGTAGGAAAGAGAATAAAAATACCCCATAAATGCGAAGAATTAAAAATTATAGTGCCTAATCCTATTGATTTCACTTACAGTTGAGGGCACTCAGCATCTTGCAGGAGACTCTTGCAACATCAGATGATCAGGCCCTTGCGCAGAAGGAAATCTTTCATTGATTGCTCTTAACTATAAACTGTGTCTTTTCAGAGGAAGTAGCACAGAATGTCAAATTCATTACACTTTAGGCCCACTCTTGCAAACATCTATCCACAGAAATGCATTTACACAAGTGAGCTGATTTGGTGAGCCCTGTTGGGATCAGGGAGGCAGGAGCTGCTCTCCCCTGCTTGCCTATACAGAACTCTACCGCCAACAGGAAGAGTTTCTCCACTCCCTCATTTTCCACCATGGGCCACTTTGAAGGCTCATGAGCTGGGGGCACAGATTTACTCCCTTATAAACGCTCTCAGAAATATTTCCTCTCCTTCACTTTCTAAGTCATTTTGTGCACTTTATTTCTTTTCAGTAGCATGAACTTTCCAGTACACCCAGCACCTGTCCCTTTAATATAGCACACAGGGTTCTTTCCCTCCATACTGTACATTATCCTCATTAACACATATCAGTCAAAAGCACTGTTAATTAAACTGGCAAGATGATTACACACGCCTCCATGTGCCCCCTCAGAGCATCCGCTTGCCAAGATTTTTTCCTCCCTCATCGAAAGTGGGTGGAAAAGGCCCTGAGTACACCAGAATTTAATGCTTAAAAAAATATTCCAGTGCATTGTTCTCGTGGAGCAAAACGGCTTACACATCATCACCACTGTCCCAAATAAATAAATGCAACACTGACACCAGTCTCTAAAACTAACACATGCATATTTGATCTGTACAGGCACTGAGTATAATGACATTTCTTTTCAAAGCTCTTCTCCACATAGAAGACTCAATACACTGACCTTGAAGTCTGGACTAATGAGGGAGTCATAAAGAATTGATTAAAGCTGGGCAAAGCCCAACAGGTTAGGGGTATTAGGGTGTTTGGGTTTTTTTTTGTTTTTTTTTTTTAAATCTGAATGATTTCCCAGATTTTCTATTCACTTCCACTTATTTGTGACATTTTTGCAAGGAAATTAATTGGCTTCCAGCAAGAATTTCCACAGCATTTCAAAAGTTATAACCATTTTTGCCACATTGCCACAAAACTCTTAAGAGAGTTTGCAATTCTGTAATGTGTTTTGGATCAAGCTCTCTTCAGGAATACTATTGGAATGACAGGGCTGGAGGGTACAGTAGTGGAGTATAAATAAAGGCAGGCAGCGGTGATCCCTGAAGCAAAGATAATGTACTTTTCTAGTACACATATGCAGGCTCGATAGCTGCAACATAAGCCATCCAACAATCTTGCTAGCAGAATACGGTTCTAAGAAGCTGTAAGAAAATACCGTCTTGCAGGGGAGAAGATGAATTTGCGGTCATACATCACTGAGACTAAAAATGTTTACTCCATAACAGGAGCACCTAAACTCATAGGAAGTGAGACTGGTCTTCAGCTGACTGCTAATACCCTATTCTCCAGCACAAGAGATGTCCTTGAATGCTGAAGAGACAAATTGGGTTTAAATCAGATAGTAAGGTATCTTTCTTATTCCATGAGAATTTTTCACATGATATTTTTCCCCTCCTGTGGCAGGACAAGTCAAAATTTTGAAAATGCTTGTGAATTGATGAAAGATTAGGGGAAAGGGAAGCATGGGTGAGAAATATGGGATCTGCTGAGATTATTTTGCATTGCTTTGTTCCAAATTATCTCTTGGAAGCTGAAAGTTGATTTCAAATGTAAATAAATATGGTCAACTGGAAAAAATAATTAGAAAATTCACAAAAATTACCCTCTTCAACAACAACTTCCTAGCCTGAATACTCCATAGTTTCTAATAGGAATAATAAAAATACTCTTGACATGTTGTGATGGGAATATTGATATATTTTTCAAAAATATTAGGCCTGTTTTGAAAGAAAGGAAAATAGACACTTCCTCTAAGTTTCTCAAGCTGACCATATATAGGTCAGTAAATGTTTACTTCTTGTCTTGGAAATTTAGACACCTCTCGCTGAAAAGGAAAAAAGTTCCCCTTGTGTGACATAGACCAGTTTTCCCATTTAAAGTCTCAGCAAACACAGCCCACAGGGGTAATGTGCTGCATGGTGTCTCAAATGCTAACAGAAATACCTGTTTCCAATGCAGTAGAGTGATAGAATTTCAGCTACTGTAAATAACCAATAATAAAAAATGGAAAATGGTCATTAAAAATTAACTGTAATGTCTACATTAAGGCATTATTAACATTCATACATTAATTTATAGTATAAAAAGCCAAATTCTGATAATTTATTTTTAATGTGGTTTCTAGCACTACTTGTTAGCTTCTGGAATTCAGCTACATTTGAGTAATCCAGTCAAGGGTGGAGAGGGGAAGATATCTGTGATGTGGCCTTTCAAAACCTGTGCGTGCCAACAGAAACATACATATGCACTCCCACACAGGTTTTAAAAGGCTTCATAATATGCAGAGATAATGGAAAACTTCTGATAAGGGAGATTACAGCTTTGCATCAGTCCAACATTTACACCTAGTTTTTTCTGATAGTTTAAATCAGGATGCCTGCCTCAAAGGTTTGACTGCACTGGGCACACCTTCTCAAAGTGACCTTGTGTTATTTTTGGAGTGCAGGCAGAGTTCACTAACCATCCCTTCCAGTATTTTCCTTCAAGTCCCAGTCTTAACATATTCAGTCTATTTGCAAGCAGTGAATATGCACTGCAAGTGCTGCAGGACCCAATTCCATCTCTTTTGAAGTCAATAATAACTTTGATGAAGAGTTCAAGAGACTGAATAATGGATGGTGGCCTGATGTTATGGTTTAGTTAATATTCCCACTTGTAAGAAAAGCTGGGCCAAAATTTATCACCTGAACTTCCTCTTGTCCTGTGTAATCCCTCCACATCACTTCTAAAATATTTGAATGATATATTTATAACTCTCTGGACCATTGCAGATATGTACAATTGGCAGAAAAGCACATAAATCTCAAAAAGGATAATTTTTGTGACCCACTAACCATGATTCACATAATCACAGAATTACAGAGCGTTAGGAGTTGGAAGGGACATTGGAAGATCATCTAGTCCAACCCCTATGCCCGAGCAGGATCACCTATGTTAAAACACTGAAATGTGTCCAGATTGGTCTTGAATGTCTCCAGAGAAAAAGACTCCACAACCTCTCTGAGCAGCCTGTTCCAGTGCTCTGTCACCCTCACAGTGAAAAAGTTTTTCCTTATGTTAAGATGGAACTTCCTATGTTCCAGCTTGGAACCATTAATGTCCTATCACTGACCAACACTGAGAAGTGCATGGATCCTTCTTCATGACACTCAGCCTTAACATATTTATAAACAATAGTGAGGTCACCCTTCAGTCTCCTCTTCTCCAAGCTAAAGAGACCCAGCTCCCTCAGCCTGTCCTCATAAGGAAGATGTTCCACTCCCTTAATCATCTTGGTGGCCTTGAACTGGGCTCTTTCAAGGAGTTTTATGTCCTTCCTGAACTGAGGGGCTCAGAACTGGACGCACTATTCCAGGTACAAAGTAATATGAGGAAGATAACCTTTTCTCTGGTAATTAAAAAAAAAAAAAAAACAAATTTGCTTGAAATTTACAGGCATATTTTTATCAAGAACCTTTGTGGTATCTGTCTTGTACAAAGGGACCAATTGTGGCCCCCTATGACAAGTATATTTGTCTTGCTGAGGAAACCTAAAGCCTGGGTGAACAATAATAGAAGTGGCCCAGCAAATAATGAGTATACTGAGAGTACAGAGGAGTTTCTGCTTCATAAATTCTCCCTAGGCCTATTGTCTCTGCTGTACGACAACCAGTAGCATAAGAGAGAGGTGACAGAATGCTCATGCCATTGGGTGTGAACTCATGCAAACAGATGCAACTCTCTCTTTTATTATTCTTTTTTGTATGCCATCTGTGACAAACATCACAACATTCATTTTCTGACCCAAGCTTGCAAAGGAAATCCCTCTGATTGTCATCAGTAGGTAAAGGTGATGCCTGCAGTGATTTTGTTAGCCCAGTCTGTGGTCTAGATTTATGTCAATACAGCACAGTTTCAAAACACACAAGATGAGTAGGAAAAAAAGCTAGACTATGTGATGATAGGTCATGGGTAGTAATGGAAGTGGTAGGTTTGATATAAACCCGGATTCCACTGAAAGTGATTTATAATTCTCTGAATTGTATTGCAGGATGTAGGCGTCTTAGCCTGACCAGATACTCTTCCTTCATAATCTACTATAAATACATGTTTGCATGATGACAAAAGCCCCTTAATTATTCTGAATAATATCTGGGGAAAAAAGCAAAAAAAAAGTAATAAAGGAAATGGAAATGTAATAATCCAAGCTCACAGGAAAATTCCAATGACTTCTGAGGGAAAGCACATTGGAAAGTAGTTTGGGAAACATGACAGAGTGATATGAAGGGACTTCAGGCATATAGGCCATATCTACCATCTGTTTGATTTTCCAGTTTTGCAGGGCTTGAAAAAGGCACTCGCCCACTTGCAGTAATGAGTGAGAAACAGTCTCTGAGTACAGGCAGCAGCAGGGTGAACTTTATAAGACTGTCTACTTCCTTGAAATGCTCAGAGGCTACTGTTGAAGAAACAGATCAAGTCTAGGTTGGTGGAAGAGCCTTCCCACCACTCTAAGTATGAATATCATGTTACTAGTGGAAAATGACTGTGCAAATAACCCAACAGATGGAGTTTAAGAATACCCTTTATTCTTTTTTTCATGAACTATGAGATGTTAAAGACAGGGCACTAGGATCTCTGGGACACTACTATGTCAGATGTTTTACTCCAAATGATTGGAAGACTCATTAATATGACAGTCACTGCAATAACAGCTATCAGGTTCCTAGTGACCCAGCAGCACACAATTTTTTTCTGGAAGCCTGGGGACACAAGGTACACTGAATTCCTTCATAGTCAAAAAATAATGAGATAGAAGTGCTTTTCTCTCATTTTTTTAAGTATGTGAAAAAGTCCTGCAGTGTTGGTCACACACCTTAGGGCAGAATTTAGTAACAAAATCATATGACTCATAGGCAAAAATGTATGTCCACTGCTCCCCCAGCTAACTTTTATTCAGATACTGACTAAACAGTGCCAAACTAGAACTGTGTGATACCTTCCATACAATAATAGTATAGACAGGGAGGAAGGAACACATACCAAAAGGTTTCTCATAGAACTGGAAACCTGCACCATAGAGTACCAATTTTCTTTGAACTTTCCATTAAGGATCATTTGATGGTCAGCTGGCTGAATTTAAAATACACAAGTATTTATGATCTTTTCAGCCACAGCCAGGCATGTGGTTTGGTCAGGGAATGTAACTAACCATTGGAAACTGGGTAATGGATCAGATTTTCCATCACATCTCCACTTTCATACATGCAGTCAGTGTTTCCCCTTCCTCTTACATCAATTGTAAGGCTTTGATGCAGAATAACCCTTATAGAGTAATTCTTTGGCTTTTATTTAAGGCCTTAGTGGTTATTCTTCTCCTGCAACTCGTGCCTTGCCTTGCATAATGAACTACATGCTAGAGGGTCCATTGGGGTTTACCAAGCAGTATATGTAGTACCACTAACACCATTATCTCTTTTCTTATGGACAATTATTTCCTAGAAAGTGTAAGAACTGAAAAGGAAAGGTATGAAATCACTCCAGAAGGAATAAATGGAAATGGAACTCACAAAAACAACAACAACAACAAAAAGCTAGCTTTATAAAACAACCCAAATTTTCATAACAGGAGTCCAAGACAAAGTAAGACTTTTGACCTCTGCAAGATTTGACCTTGTCACCATTGTTTGTTCTTCCACTGAAAATCTTTCCTATTAAAAAGGTATGGGAAATTATGCAAAACCTCTAGGTGATCCTATAATCAGAAATGTCATTTTCTGTCAGTTTTCAAGTGAAGTATCTTATTTCCTTTTCTCCTGACTTTTCTATTCTTCAAAGTAACAGGCATGTGATGTCACAATTTTGTATTAATTACTTTGTCTTCTGCAACTTAAATGGCTGAAGCACATCTGGTACACTGGTTAGGCTAAGTCACTCCTTACTGAACTTAACAACTCTCAATCTTACACAGTTATCTGTTATGAAAATAGAGGTACCTATAGAGTCGGGGTTTTTTTCCCAGCGTATGCACACAGCCAATTTTACTGTAGAGTGACTAATATCTCTGGATCATTAAAATATTTTTCAGTCAGTATATTCATAACTATAACTAAATTTGTGCATTAAATTACATTGGGTTGTTCCAGAAAGCAGCCTAGCAGTTTTCATGACAGACAGAAATAAAAGGCAATGAAATTATGCTGATTTTTAAACATAATTTTCCAGTAGTTTAAGAAGAATAAGTTTTTCATTTAAAAAAGCCAGCAGGATCAGCAGGCAACTAAGTTCTGTTTTAGTTGAAAATCAGTGGGAGGGAATATAAAGCCATATTTTTTTTTTTCCTAAACGGAACTGGAGCAGCAGCAAAGCTAACAAGTGTAATCAGCCAAGATTTTTTTTTAACATATTGCAAAAAAAAGGTACTTTTAAAAATCCATAGCGCCCCAGTGCAATATTACAAAGCACATTTGCTTCAAGTAGTCATTCTGGCAGTAGAAACTACAAAGAAAGAAATATCTTAGGGAAGGTAAGAAAGGAGATTTTTATAGCCATTTATAAATATAATTTAGGTTATTCGTTTATATTTACAAAACCCTCGATAGCTAACTATCTTATCCTGCATCTCTCCCAAAGTTTAAATTTTAAAAAATATGTCCCTCTAGTGAAAGGTAAATACTCACCAGCTTCATGTCAAGAGAACAAACACAAAATCCCTCCAGCTCTCAGCCCAGCCTTTCTCAGCAGAGTGGAAACAGTGAAGTGGGTTTTTCAGATTGCAACAAAGGTTAAAAAAGCAGATCAATGGTAAACCAACTGTAAGACAGAGCTCTAGAGAAATCATTACTAAAGATTGTCCTGCTAACCTCCTTTCTACAAATGTCTCCATTGACTTTACTGGGCTTTGGATTGCACCCAGAGTGATTTGTCGCCCACTGCTCTGTCAGCTGAAGAGAGAATCTTTCAAACAGGCAAATCCTAGGTCAGTAGGGCTCTGAAGACTAATGCCAATAAAGTGAACTAGCCAGAAACTCCCTGCCTGCCAGGACACATCCACAGAAAAGCCATGCTTTAGCAGATACCAAAATTTTGCATTGAACATTTTGTTCCATTTCCAAATGGTCTCAAAGGTCTTCATAATTTTCTCTTTTACAGGAATTAAGACATACAGTAGCTGGCTGGTACAAGCACCAGAAACTGGGAAAAGTGGGTTGGCTCAGAGTAAGGGTTAAGGCAGTGCTGTTTGCTAGGCTATACTGTCTTCCGAAAGAGCTGGGTTTGGATATGCTGATGGAAAGGTAAACAACCCTGCAATGACACAAATTAATACTCATTCTCAAAACATTTATTTTCCCCTTCCTGTGATAAAGATTTTTAAGTATGTATAGTAATAGAATTGATTAAATAATGCATGAATAATGCCATTATAAGGGGAGAGATATATGAGAATTAAATATGACCACAAAACAAATGGCCAGATATTTCTTTTAATACATTTGACCACAAAAAATTGTAGACTGAAGGCACTTCAGAGGAGCTCTAGGAAAAGATGGAACAGGAGATATGAGACTTCTTTAATATTTTAGCAACAAAATTAAAGAGCTAAAAAATGAAACTATTAGTAAAATGTTAGGGTGATTAATATTTTTTTTTTTTGAGGGTCTTGAAAAACACCTTGGAAAACATGTTCATGAGGTATAACTTTGGATTATGCTACATACTGCTTGGAGTACTCTCCACAGTGTAAAATGTGCTTAATTTATATACAACAGTATTTATATATAACACACTAAATGGCTGATACATTAACATTCAACACAACATTAGCACCATTGTGCCATCACTGGTCATATTCTGATCAAGAACAAAATTCTACTGTCTCTGATTATTTTATTGTTTTAAAAAAAAGCCTGACCTATTTGGTTACAAAACAAGCATACGTCAAAACTGAGAATCTCTCTCAAGTCCATTTTAAATACAAATTGGTACAAACCGATACATAAATATGTTTCCTGCTCTGTTCCCAAAACTGGCATGGGTTTTCAGACATCACCTGTAAATTTTAGTACAGAACTTCTTTCATGGGAAAGGCAAGACTATCAAAGATTTCTATTGTTAGGTTTCAGTCACAGAGAGGTCAAGAAAAAGACAGATGACCTCCAGATTTGATATTTAACTGACTGCAGCTGTTCTCTAGTCTGGGGAATAGTTGGCATGTAAAAGAGCATTAAACTCTGGGCACTCTGATTCCCTCATCCTGACAATAACATTTCACATCATTAAGGTGGAAGAATGACCTGTAGGGCTGACCAAACCAAGCCTCAGGTCACTTCAGTAATTAAAAAGATAGGTAACATCAATAACAGCAAATGGTAGCACTTTACAGGACAATAACTGGTTACATGTAGTATAACTGGCAGCAACAACCCCATATTTATTAAGGTTGGATGAAATTAGGAAGAGGAAGAGAAAAAACAGTAAAGTGCAATTGTACACATTTGTTTTCTCATCATCGATATTTAGCTTGTTATGGGATTTCAGGGACTCATTGATTGTGGAGATGTGTAATCAGCACACAGGTTTTATTTAAACATTGATCTTTCAGTCAAAAGCACCATAGCCCATCCCCTTGAGAATTTCTGACTTGTCAAGGCCAAGCAAGAAGTGCCACAACAACTGGTGTAGACTGTGCTCCATTCTATACATGTGTAGATGATCATATAGACAGCAAGACATCTCTTCGGGAATTATACTGCCAGGATCTCCAAAAGCTAGAGGAGGTTGTAGTATTCAAGTAGCAACAGTATATGTGCTTCTGGGTTTGTTTTTTTTTCTTTAAATAAATAAGGTTTAAAACACAAAAACTTTTGAGACTAACAAAATGCTTTGTTGTAAACTGTGCTTCCACTTGAGGTGTCATGCAATCATCAACACAATTCTGTGCTAGTGTAAAACATATGTCTATTATGCAAAAATCCAGTCATTACAGTCTACATCATTTGGCATAGGTTCCAATACTGTGACTGTGGGTTTTTTTCCTGGCTGAATCTCATCCTCCATAATGGTAGAAGGCAGTTTAGTGGGCTGTGCAGGGAAACTAGAGTCAGATGAAGACCCAGCAATCTGCTTATCCTGGGGGAAGTTTTCCACCTTTTACACTGTTTTCAGAACCTGTGTTTAACCTGTTGAAGTTGTCATGACAATAACCTTTTGCCATCAATTTAAACTGGGTTTTAAGTTGCTTGTTGTTGAGAAAAAAATCATTGTAGGCCTGTAAATGATACCCCTCAAACTTTAGCCTTTGTTGGCTGACAGACCTCTTGAAACACAGCACACAGCAAAACTGTATCAAGATTAGAAAGTCTAACTGGTGATAACTTTCAGTGTTATTATCTTAATAAACTTTCTGTACTTGATTAGCCTAGATAAAGAAGATATAGATCAGTCATGATAGCTGGAAAACTACAGATAAGCTGGTCATCCTTTCAAGATAAAAATGCCCATCTGTTCTAAGATTGTAATCAAGAGCCCTGTGCTGATATTTAGTCTATTCCTACATGCCCTCTAGCTAATTAAATACTAAGATGAAATCCATTGTTAATGCTTTCTTTTTTCATTTAATGCACTTCATTGTGCCTACTCTGTGCCTTTTGAAAGATCCAGCATACTAAACAACCTTATGAAAGGTTATAAAAGCCACTTACACCTAGTCATCTCAGTTGAAGCTTCTAGTAGCAGCAGGGTTTATAACTCACTGCTCTTCAATGACAAGAAATGTGGCTGTATTGCAAATCCAAGTTCAGGTAACTTCATATTTCAGGGGGCTGTAGCTAATGTACAATTTCTTTTTTTTCTATTAGTGTGGAGAAATACTACTCTTAGTATTCCCACAATGCGTTCCTTGCTGGTTTACTTTGTGGGGTTTGTGGGGTTGTAGGCATTTTTTGTTTATTTGTAAAGTTGTGAAAGAGAGATTTCCAACACATTACTTATCCAGGAGTGCACACTCCTATGAATTAGGACTGAAAAAGATTAGGTGTGGTGGCAATTCTATGCCAACCTTCTCTACTTGCAAAGATATATTTGAATGGATTATAGAAAAGCAGTAACCTCTCTTAATTAAGGTTGCTGACAGTGCTGCTATAGTATTGCTTCTCCCCAGTTCTTCCATCATCGAGTTACTTCTGACTGTCTGGGTATATATTTTTTTGCCTGTATAGTTTTTAGAATATAAACTGTATTCTTGATTATCTGAAATTACTTCTTAATCTGTGCAGCACACAAAACTGTTTGCATCCTATGTGCCTCTATCTGATCAACTAGAATCTGATGTGCTTTGAATTCAGAAATATTCTGAAGTATATCTTTATTTTATCATCAATTATGTAAGTATCTTCTTACAGTCTTTATTCATATGAGTGCACTATGTTGACTCTTTAGCCATACATTAACAGACTGCTTCCAGCCTAATTTTTAACCTTAAAACATTTGGCCCACGAGTCTTTTTTTATGTTCTAATAAGCAAATTAAACCCTCATTTTTCTGCAGGAAAAGTCTCAAATAAAATTTTGTATTTTACATATTACTTCTGTAGTTCACTTTTCATGCAACTACTTGCCCTGCCATTTGTACCTCTCTCTTCCATTGGAATCTGCTACTCTGTGTCATGTTCTACGTCCCATTTCTGGGTTATCAGCTTACTTCCCTGTGTGATGGTTTTGACAAAGCCATCTTAAGTGATCATGGACTCCTGGAATTGCAATATTCTGCCACTTCTAACCTCTATGTGTTGACCAAAAATGTCCTTCCTTCAAGGCATATTCCATTAATTTATTTTCTCAAAATTACACTAGCAACTTCAGTTTTTGCTAGGTTTATTCCAACCACCGATGTCTTCACAAACAAATTTCATATCAGTTTTAGCACCCCCACATTACTAGTTGTTTATCAGGTCATACGTTCAAACAGCTGTCTATACCATGTATTCCAACTTAACTTCTAGCTGTGCTTTACTACTCTGTTTATTTCTCTGTCTCTCTCTTTTCCAGTTCCTGTGGCCCTTCTTTATCTTAGCCCCTGCTATGCCAGGTGTCCTCTCCACATTAGTTCCAGACCTTCTAGGCATACATGTTTCTATGTCCCCTTCTTCCTTTGGGGAGAAAAAAAAAAAAGCAATTTCCATGCCAGCCTTTGTACCCTATTTTATCTTAGCCCTACAGGCAAGCAGACTTCTAACATAGCTTTAGGAGCTTCTTGCATGCACCTTCTCCCTAGACCTTCTCTTGTCTCCTCAGCGGTGAACCCAAGTCCAAGATAAGCATGCCTTCTTTGTTCCTACCCTGATTTCCCACACTGCATTTTTCCTTTCATGCCTCTTTTCTTCCTGTACCAATTTTCCTTCTAATTTTAATCCACTGTCTCAAACCCACCAACAAATTTCACACAACACTTCAGATTAATTCATTAGCATCTGTGCAAGCATACTAACATAAATTCATCTTAAACATCAGAACTTTCTGTATTATAGTCATATAGTTATTTCTGGGTTCTAATACATCATTTATTGTCACATTATTAATGAGATTTCTCTTGACAGGAAAAAGAGATGAAACAACAACCGTATACTCTTGTAAAGTACCCTGGTTTGGTAGAGCTAGATTTTATAAGTATCAAGAAATATAGATGGAAACTGGAAACCTAGGCAGAATATAGTGGCATTTCAAGTACCTGAAGAAAATGAGGTCCAGTTGCCACTGAGCTACTTAGTTTATCTCAACCAATGGATGTTAGGTCATATAGTACTGAAAACAAATGGAACCTGCTATTTCTATTCCTCTGTATTTTCAGTCAGACCCATTGTTATTCTGGAATCCATGTAGAAATATCCTTCAGTAGACTTTTTCTTTTCTGTAGGCATCTGTCCTAGTTCAGCAAGAGACACCGGTTATCACTGTGTGGGGGTGATCAAGGCTGTGTATTCTACACCCTCTATTCATTCCTCAAGAATAATGGACCATTTGCAACAGTTGTCCAGGAAGTCGTTAGCACCTTCACACTCAGCCTGAGGGGGCGTGGGTGCTAATGGGCCATCAATGGTCCAACCATACCCCATGACTCACAGTTAATTACCCATTGTGTGAGTCCCCGCCCTGGGGGAGGGACTGGGTGCTCCCTGAGGATATACAAACAGGGCTCAGAAGACCTTAAGATTCTCTTCGTTGGATCTGGAGGAGCAGCGGAACCTCGACAGGAGGAAGCCATCGCTCTCGACCGGACTACAACCATCGCTTCTGGCCGGGCCACAGACGTCATCTGCAGCAACGGACTCTTCACTTCTTTTTGCTTTGGACTTGGGAGAGCCACGTGGATCTCAGCACCAGGGCTAACAAACCCCTTTGGGCTTGTGCCCTGGGACACTGGGTTTACTGCTGGGTTTTGGTGAGTTGAAAGCAGGTTGTTCTCTTTGTGTCAGTGTTTGTATGGTAATATATTTCATTAAATTGTAACTCTGACTTATAATCTCTCTTGTGGTGGGTCCATTTCTCCTGCCGGTTTACCTCTAAACCAGCACAGCATCAAAGTCCAGCCCTTCTTTCCTTCTTTCTAAACACACTTACATACAGATCTTTTCCATTGCCTGGCAAAAGCCATCGCTGGCAGCAGTGCCAAGCACTTGTGAATAATCCTGCCTGCAGATACCCAAAGTACAAATTCATACTCTGGCTTTTTATAAACACTGCTTCAGCTACACCATCTGAGTATAAGAAATTAGTTCAATATGACAGTGGGTGTTGTTCAGTTGAAACCTTTTCAAGATTAGATTTAACTTAATCTCTACTTTTCTAATGATTTTCTTGAGGAGGAAGGTGGATGGAGGGAAGACAGACTGGGGACAAATTCTACTCAACCTACAGTTAGGATCCACTGGAAAAATAGGCTGTCCTAAGTAACTTAATATTTGCTTCCCACAAATAAATTCAAATGCACTGGTAAGATGATGATTACATGCCACTCTCATCTGTCTTAAGGTGTCAGGCCAGCCAACTTCATTCCTGCTGATGAAACTGATCCCATCAACAGCCCCTCTGTCACTCCTTGAATGTCTCAGTCTGATTTAGTTTTCAACATAGATTCTTGTTGGATGGGTTTTGTTCGTGGG
The DNA here is from genome assembly GCA_013399135.1 of Heliornis fulica. NCBI lineage: Eukaryota > Metazoa > Chordata > Aves > Gruiformes > Heliornithidae > Heliornis > Heliornis fulica. The sequence goes on from VXBZ01007307.1 coordinate 159,430, forward strand.
ATTTTTTTTATGACAGCCTACCTTTAGTGTGAAGGTAACTTCTATATAATACTTTCTTCTTGCAGTCTCCATAACTAGCCTTTATTTGTAAAGTAATTCTGAGTGTATTAAATTATAGATAAGAATCAGGACTCCAGAAAAGGAGTTTAGACATTGATACTGTAATTTCTCACACCTAAATTTAATTCTACGATGCAAGAGTTTGGTATGAATTGTTCACGCTTCTCTGCAGCTGGTGAGAGAGCAGGGCAATTTGTCCTACTGTAAGGAGATTGTTAATGTGCAGAGATTGGTTAATTGGGTATTACTTTGGAGCTGACACAGGCTCTTCACTGACATGTGAGAGAGTCCAGAGATATCTAACTTTCCACTACTAAAGTGACACTTGGAAGTATAACTCAACTTATACATGCACATCTGTCTAGAACTTGCAGAAAGCACACAGTTGTCCTGAAACCCCATTCTGTCTATCCACACATGGTTTCCTAAAAGCTTTTTCTGCAAATAGCTTATAGTTAGAAATAATAGGGAAAAGAACAAACACTCTGACTGCTAGCAGCAGAATCTCTCTCGATAGCTATTTGCATATACAAATTAACAGTGCAAATATTTCTTTCAAGACTTGCACACTAAGAATAAGAACATTATTATTATTCTTGTTGAAAGATGGTGCTGCAGGTTAATACTTTCCATAACCATGCATGTTAGTTTTCGTTCATGTGGTGCTAAATTGTTATGCCTGGTAATGGGCTGAGTAAGGGGCACCACAAAACCTTGCTGCTCCTTGGAGAGTTCAGTCAGTTCCCAAGGCACAAGAAGGGCACATCACCCAAATGCTGTGAAGGTCCTTTTCCTGCCTGGATCCTCTGGGCCCCAGGTGAACCTTAAAGGCTATTTCTACCGCAAATGGTACAAGATCATGAGCAGAGCATGGAAAGTGAAGGGAATCTTGTGCCCGCAAGTACAAAACATTGTCCTTTTTAGGTTTTAAAAAGAGATAATTTAGTTTTAAATGATGAAAGAGTAAAATTTTGGTTAATGAGAAAAAATAATAATGTTGTAACAAGTGGTGTTACAAGGCACATAGATACTGAGTGAGAATAATAAGTGAATGAGGCATCAGGCCTGGCATTGGTGGGATTGGACGGGGGGCAGGCAGGAGATGTGACAATTGGCAAGTTTCAGCTATACAGGTGGTTTTAGATACCAGAGTGTAGAAGCTAATCAAAGGTTTTTTCATACCAGAGTAGCCTTCAGTCCTGCTTAGGCTATTGTGTTACAGCTGTTAGTAACCAACTTCAAGAAGATTAAGTTCTTTTAAGATATGATTTTAGTCAGTGTGCACTTTTTGTGTGTGTGTGTGTGTGTGTGACAAAAGGTAAAATTCCTTCCTGAGCATTGCTGGTGCTATAATCGTCTTATGTCCTGAAATATATGATTTGATTATCCTTATTATCTTGGCTTTCATAGCTATAAAAATGTTATTAGTGATAATAAAAGTATGTGTCCCTTTTTACTCAAGTCAAATTATTTTACTTGGTTACCTCCTGTGGCAATGTACTCAGCAGGTCAAATATATATTGCTCAGCTGAACTTGCACAGAACTTTATGGTCCACAAATGAGGTTTAAAATTTTACAAATCTGGTGAGACCATGACTTCCCAGTGATTTGATAAGTACTTCCTGCTCACTTGAGGATGGTAAGAGTATTGCAAGTGTGCTCTGTGATGTCATTTTTATTTCACTGTGAGTTCTAGGTGAATCCTTGAGATCATATATTTATTTAAGGTATTAAAGAGTAAGACCAAAACATTAAGTTATCCTCAAGGAACTTTGATATTGCTCTTCATTTTCCAAGCCTGTAGCTACAAAGGCATGGTGTCATTGTAGGCAAACGTAACTCCCAACACACCGCAGGGTGAGCTCACTGACTTGGAGCATTTCAGGTGTCAGACAAAACACCCCATTTCTGACTTCCATAAGCACTTGCAGCCTCTCCTAACTTGTGCTGAGACACAAGAAGTGCCTCCTTTTTTCTCTTCTCTGAGAAAAAAAGCAAAAATCCAGCAGAGAAACAATAATATCAAAACAGGACTTCTATAGGGGTCGACTGGGGAGAAGGCATCCTTCCCTGGTGTGCTTGTGCCTCAGCTGAGGCTGTGCAGGGACTGGCTGGGAAGGGTTAACCATGGCAACTGAGGAGAATTAATGGTCAGTGTCAGAAACAGCAAAACAGCATCTGAGAGGCCAATACCCCGCTGGGCATAAACTTGACCTCACACTGACCCGCGGCTGCCAGGCAGCCCAAAGAGCCATGGCCAGGTCTGAGGCAAAGCTGAGCGACCTGGGGGCGCCAAGCTGCCATGGCGGTGACCTCCAGCTATGATTTATTGACTGGCGTCTCTACATGCTTGACTAGGGCTCTGGTCGCCAGTGAAAGATGTATTGATTACACATTAGTCTGCGAGGACGGGCTGGCATCACTGGCTCTAGAGAAACGTGGACCAAGTCTCACACATTATTAGGTTTGGCATAATTCTAAGAGGACACATAGAATGGTTTTATTTTACCTGGCAGCCATGACATTCACTGATATAAAGGATATAATCATAGAAACTGAGTAAGATATTAATGTAGAATTTTGTACAATAACTCTGGGAGCTCCAGGCTGGAAATATATACACTGATTTCTAGCATGTCACCATTTAATTTAGCATCCAAAACACTCTATCCATGCATATTTTCTCAATTTCTGTCAGTTGAAACTTTAAAACAAGGGTATTAAAAAAATCTGGATCCAGTGACCAAACATACCAGAAGAAAGTATTTTTCTTCAACTGTTTAATTGACTTTGCTTTCTGTTTATAAAATTGAAGCGTTTTTTTAAAAAGCACATGGACAAATTAAGTTTAATTATCCTTTTTTTCTGTAATGTTTATTGTGACTCTACCTTATTTGCATATTTCTTTTCAATTGTAAAGTCATTAGTAAAAAAGATTTGTTAAGCATCTAAAAAATTGAACGTGGGTGAATGTTAACAATGACAGTCTTCTGCATACTTGCCGATTTGCAGAAAAAATGTGGGTTTACAAATAAAATGTACGATCTCTGTTCAAATCACAACTCCCCTGGCATCAATTTAGGTCTTAATATCAGCCTGAACTCCTACATGATTTTAGAGAAACACCATTTAGGTGAAAAATCATTTTTAAAATTGCTATCATTATTTGAGAATAGCAATAAACATCACTCACGCTGTTTATCACTCGGATCTCAGCTCGGTTTGTCAGTGCTGGCCAATGCAACTGAAATATTTAGTTAAAGAAAGAGGGAAGTCAATTTTTGAAGCCTTGTTAATGCATACAAACAGCACAGATGCTCGCTCAGCTTTTGATTTGGGCTGGCCAAAATGTGGCTCTTGCTCTGCACCCATTCCTGAGCTGTTGGGATACATCAACCATGCTGGGGCAGAGGCATGTGCATCAGTGACACCCTGCTTGGCTAACATGTCTGGAAATTTGCTGTGTGCTCTGCCACACAGCTCTGCTCACCCCAAAATACCTCTCCACAGTTCATGTTGGTTTCCAAGTTTCTGAGTAAAGAGGCAAAAGTTTGACCTCAAATTGTACCACAAACTGCAGCCAGTAGACTCAGATAAGGTCCCCCTACGTAAAGATGCTTACAGAGCACAGACTTAGAAGACATATCTTATTTTTTGTTCTTTTTTGCTCCTATTTCTCTATTAATAGGATAAGCACAAACCATTTGGAGGAGGACAGAAAATACAAGTTAGATTAAAGAGTCTGATCTGATTCTACCCTACCTTGTGTCACACACTAATGACCTAATGCAAACAGTGAATAAAGGACCAGCTTTGCAGAAAATTTTGAATTATAGCTAATTGTGTCAAATTAATTTTGGTCTTATTGAGCCCATAGCACACTCTATTGATTGTGAGCAGAGTAAATTTAAAAGCCAAACCATAAATGCCTCAAGTCTACAGAAAGAAACATGATATGTATGTTTGCTAGCAGCATATCGCTCATTCTAATTAAAACAAAAATACCGTGCTAATGGCATGTGGGGCTAAAAAGGTGTTCAGAGATGGTGAGATGTTTGCTTTTGATTGAATAACACATCACCAGCAGAGGTTTAGAGAAATCTGGAACAGCATCCAGTTGTGGCTGGTAAGGATCTGAGCTGTGAGAACACCAGCTGGAAAGAAAGGAAAGAAAGGCTGCCCACAACATATTCCTTCTCAGCCCAGGAGTTAATATTGCACCACTGCCTACTTTTCAATGAGGAATCCTATGGCTGACTCAAATTTATCTACACATTTCAAAGCAACAAGTCACTTAAAGTTTAATATTTATGCAAAAACCCCACCATTTTTTGTTTGTGCTTGACATAACATGTTAACAAAAAAAGGGAGACAACCCATCTTGATTGTGATAGTTTGTGTAGAGCCTAATATTATAGGAATACATCATTTTTGGTGTGTAACACATGCAGCACTGAATCTGGTTGTATAGAGTACTCAGAGAAGAAAGTTTTATGACTGAGACTGAAGCAGATAAACTGGCCTAATGCACAGTAGAGAAATTCAAAACCTATTGCTACAATTGCATGTCACACAGTATAGAATTACCGAAAAGATAGCATGAAGAACGCAGAAAAACTTTTATCTTCTAAAAGAGACACATGAAAGTGTTCTTAACCACTTCATGGTGGGACATTACATAGCACATCAATGGAATTTCAAAAATAATATCAGTGTTTGGAGACACAATTTTTAATAAAAAAAGAACTATGGCACACAAGTAAAAAGGGCTTATACATAGATGGAAACTGGCAACGTATTTTGTATAACATCCAGGGCACATTAAATTGTTTCATTCCCATTTTGCATTATATGACCTTGCTCCAGACAAGTGGTACAAACATACCTCACCCACTAAGGCAAAAGCTCTGTTTCTGAGGCAGAGGAAAACTTCCTCCTCCGAGGTGAAGACTCTTGTACCACACACACAGAGCAACAATCTAAAGCCCTTTTTCCTGTCGGTGGGAGAGTGGAACATATTTGTAAAAGTTTGCATTGAAGCAAAACATACTGAAATGATACTGCAATGATGAAGTTAATGGCACTGAAGAACTCAAATTTCAATGTAAGTTTCCCCTTGTAAAAATAGGAATCACATATAAAAGGTATGATATAAATGAGCACCTCCCCTCAGCCTCCAAAAATAAATAGACTGCAGCAAGCAGTGACAAACCAAGCTGCTGTCAACCCCCACTCCTACAAGAGCTATAAAATAAGAAAAAAATTATATCAAAATTTCTTCACATGAATCCAAATCATACTAAAACTCAAAATGTACACATAGTAGTAGGAAAACACTGGCTTCAGTTCTCACACTGCTACTCTAAGAAGCACAGAGTTTAACCCTGCATGGCAGTGGAACACCCTGGGTAGCATTGCCTGTTGTTGCATACATGGAACAGACACATGTAGGGTACCTACCAGAACATTAATAAAAGATCTATGTTCACAACTTGACCAACACCAGCAAGCCAGTCTGAGCTCAATAAAAGTGAGGAGAAGACATCTAGGGAGATTTGTATGTCCAATAACTGGATGTACTGATCTGAAAATTAAATTCCTCGGTGGAATTGTGCAGAGACAATCAAAGCATTACCCACTGCCTCCAGTTGGTAATCACTTCTTTGAAATGAATCAGAGCTGAGTTTGGGTTATTCTGTTTTTTTAAAAAAGGAAGCTGTGGGACCCTAGATAAAAACTTAGTCCACACGTTTAACATGGTTCTTCTACAATATCTCTCACACTAGATTACAACATATGTCATTTGGTCTCAAGTGGATATAATTAAAATCCTTACAAGCATGCGCTATATAATTACTTATATACATATATATGTGTGTGTGCATATAAATAAATTCTACAATGAGAGGGTTGAGGCACCAGCACAGGTCTCCAAGAGAAGCTGTGGCTGCCCACTCTCTGGCAGTGTTCAAGACCAGGTTGGATGGGACTTTGGGCAATCTGGGCTAGTGGAAGGTGTCCCTGCCCATGGAAGGGGTTTGGGACAAGATGAGCTTTGAGGTCCCTTCCCACCCAAAACATTCTGGAATTCTGTGATTCTACGATGTACATATATCCCTAGATTCACTATATATGCCACAGCATGTATCCACCTTGCTGCTACATTATAAAGTGATTTTAGGAATAGGTTAGAAATACAAATTATCCCAGAAGTTATTACCTTGTATCTATGAATTTGATCGTAATATTCTAGAAATTCTAAACAAGTTTCTAGCCACATGCAAAATAGAAGTTCTGAAAGGTAGAGGGGCAAATGAATCAGTGAATTATGTCCATAGGGAGGACAGAGGTATAATGCCAAATATACTATCTTTGGTAATGCTAAGGAAATAGCAGACAGCGGCATTGTCAGACAAGACCAAAGTCTCTATGGTATCAGTATGCAAAATGCAAAATGCAATCAAGAAGAAAAAAAAAAATTCTGCATGGCAAACAACTAAACAGTAGAATGAAATTTCTATTTGCAGGTTACAAAGCTAAAACTTTTTATTAGAGTGCATGTGGAAGCTCTTTATTTAACTCTTTCAGATGGTAAGTGCAGTTCACATTATTTAAAATATAAATGTCACTAGCTAACCTGAAGGCTTGCTGTAAATCAAACCTGCACTGTATAAAAACTGTTATTTGTGTCCTAATGGGTCAAACAGAAGAGATGCCCTCTCTAAAAGAGCTGGATACCAGATTCCCCTTTCATTGATCGAGGTTTCAACTCTGGGTGCTTGAGTTTATGACAAAAGAGTTCACAACACCACTGGCAGGAAGTCGATAGTTTGATAGATACCCTTTGCAGTTGGTCCTGTCTCTAGCACTTTAACCACGCTTTCACTCTGACAGTTATTACTGCTGCAATAAATTCTTCAGTAAAACAAATAGGCTCTCTGAAAATGTATTAGCCCAGGCACACTATTTTACTTAATATAACTGCAAGTCTTAAACAGATAACTACCACAGTAAATAGGCCAATATATTTAGAAAGAGTCATGTATGTGTATGTGCACTTACAGTAAGTTACCTAAAGTTCCCTTCAGATCAGGTTGCACGGTATTTATTACACCTCCAGGTTATACTTTTAAAATTCACAAAGTAACTGACAGTAGCAAAGGCTTAAAAATCTATTTCATATAACGCTGTAAGAATTCTCCTACAGTTTTCAAAATTGCCTGAATGAGTTTACAGCCCAAATCCTTAGTGACCCCTAGACTCTTGTCCTGCTGAAAAACTGTACCCATTTTACTCATACCTGACCTTAGTTACTGCTTATCTTTCAAGAAATCTCAGTGCTATTTCTTATCTTCCCTGAAATCTCAGTGACATTTTCTTACAGGATTCATAATAATGTTTTAGCAACAGGTTCTGACTGTACTGGGCAGGGAAAGTGATGGTGTCAAGGAGCCCTCACAGGGGTCCATCAAAAGCAGCAGTTCACTCACTCAGACTCTCCCCTAGGTCATCTTTTTTAGGAGTGTTAGTCACAAAGGAAATTTCTATCGATCTTGAATTCTGGGCTCTCATCAGCTGTATTACATGGCTTAATAGAAAGAGTTTCTAAGCAAATCTGCAATCAGTTGTGCGTTGCTATCAGTAATAATAGGCAAAATGAGAAAAGGGAGTTTTCTTTATCATGTTATTGGTATTCTTCTGTGTTGTCAGGTTTCACTTTTTCCGTGTGCATTCATTATCCATTTTCATTCTACATAAGGATTAGATTAATATTAAAACTAATTTATTAGCAGCTATCTAAATTCTCTCCACTTACCCCACATTCAGAGAGAAACTGCCCACATACAGAATCCTTCAGCACTCCTTCCTACAGCCAGAGACATTGTGTCACTTAGGGGAGATGTCTTGAGACATCTATCCTTCAAGATTAAATGCATCCCTTCTGAGTGGCAGTTGCCACAATTGAAGTAAGCATTTACTGCTAGTGCTCAGCCATGCAGCTAACTGCTCTGTAGCTGGCTGTGGCCTCTCGAGGTGTAGGACATTCATGGGGGAACACTGGTAATTTTGTTTTACCCTGCAGGCATGCAGTTTCTGGCTACATTGTGAGGAAATATCGTTGAGTCCATGCTGAGATTGCTGTGCCTGCTGTTCAAAGCTCTCATGAAAGGAACTAAAAGGATAAGAGGTCTCTTGACCTTTAAAGTCCACTTATTTGGGGTGATGGATCTCCCAGACACTTTAAAAATAAATCCCAAGCCCATTAGAAAACAAGTGAGGATAGGCTGAAACGAGTGATCAAAATTCCGAATAATAAGACAAAGAGAAAATCTGTATTTTAGCAAAAGTAGAAGTAGGTTGGCAAATAAAGTTGATTTCCACAACTCTATCAATAATGGCTCTTATTATGGGAAGAAGTGGTCCTGTATTTCTTCCCATTCTATTCCTGACACAACAATAATTATTCTTTTTTTTTTCTTTAATCCCAGTTCTGTTTTTTTCAAAACTAACCTGGCCCCCTTCAAGTCAGCCCAAACATTGGCTTGCATTGTGTAAGCAAATTAAATTATGCAGAAAAAACAGATTTGTCCAAGTTCAGGTGTAATTGCTGGGGAAATTTTCATGATCAGAAATCAAAGAGAAAAAAAAAGGGGGGGGGAATTAATAAAACTCTCAATGTCCAGGGTTCAATCTGGTAATCAGATCCAGGTTTTTTGGTTAGATGTTTTCCCAAAACTAAGGTTAATTTTCCAAACACTGTCTCCCTGTGTCTCACTGTTACTTCTTTGTCATTATCTCACCACACATCTGCTGAAGGAGAAGCGAAATCCACCTCCCACACAGTTAACTACTTCTTCCTTAAAGCAGAAGAATGTCTGTAACTAGCCCACCTTTTTTACTACATACCAGCAGTAATGTGAATATACTGTCTGACCGTGCCCTGACGCAACCCTTGAACTGGTTTGTGGAAGGTTTCAAAGGACCCGTGGCTGCTAGAAGTTCTGCAGTAATACTTCAAAACACTGGTCAAATGTCTTGTTGCTCTTGACAGACATTCACAATGGGGAGCAAAATGATATGACCCTTTTAATATATTGATCAAACAGAAGAAAATAACATCTGCCACAGTGCATGGAAAGGTTTGCAACACCAATCCATTTCATTTTTCTAACAGCAGCATTTTCAGTTACTGTATTTCACAACTGGGAGTTCATTTGGATTTAACAAGGTTAGGATTCCATTCTTTCAATCTTGGCTTAGGGTAGAACCTCAAAATACTTTGCCACCTTTTATATTTGCATAACTAATGCCATTGCTTCCTATAGCACATAACATTTACACTGCCATGTATGACCCAGACAAAAAATACGGAAGGCATAATAGAATACCCTCAATAGAAAATACACAACACAATAGAAACCCATGTTAAAATAATAAACAGATTAAGGTAGGGATAAAAAAGCGTGAAGAGAATATCATGCTACGTAGAACCAAATACCTATCAGTCAGTACATCCCATGGAGAATTTGACCACTGCAGTAGGCACAAGATTTCTTCAAGTCATTAACAGCCTCCTACCCCATCTCCAACTCTGAATTAATCCAAAGGGAGACAGAATGACAGAAGAACCTTATAAAAAAATCCATCCGATACATAAAGGTTACAGAGCCCACCAGAAGAGAAAAAAAAAAAAAAAGCCTGATGGCACTGAACAAGGAACAAGGGCCTTCCCTAGTAAAGCACAAAGTCAAGACCTAAAGTAGGGGTTTGACCTTCTCCAGCACTGGTAAATCTCAAATCTGTGGCAGAGTCAGAAAAAAACTGAGCCAACCTCCATCACCTGCAAAACAACATTTATGAAGAGTAAATTCCTGAGCAGCCTGTGATGTTCTCTTCTGAATGTGGAAAGGAATCCAGAATAACATAAAACACATCTGTTTCATGACAAGAGACAGAATGTGACTATCTGTAACAAGGAAAGGGTGTCTGAATCACCCCACAATTTCAACTTGAAATAAAATATTTTAAAAAGATCTGGTCATTACTGGACAGTTAATGAAGATAAAGAGCAGGACAAAGAAGCATACAGGATACTTCCAGCTAATACTTTCCCAGACACCAACTGTTTTCAGTATGGGGACTTCCAGAGCTGGATGTGGTTTATACATATTAGCAAATCTTCAAAGGATTTCTCTTCCATAAAAATTGTCCAGCCTCTCTTGAAACCATCTCAACTTTTACCATTTGGGAAAAGAAACGGGGAACAAAGCATAGTTAAGACTGGGACAGAGGTTTGCCTTCAGATTTTATCTTTGGTTTATCTGTAGTTTTGGCACAGAGGTTTTAATTTATTTTACTTCTACAAGGATTGCATGTCCCCTATGAATGTTGAAGAGAAAAAACTACTATCAAAACTGGTTTGGATCTTGATACAGGCCATGAATTGTCACACAAGTCTCAGAAGAATTCCCAGATGTTCTCTCCCATCTCTTTATACTTAGGCTACCTATCAGATGGGCTTCTATAAAGGACCCAAATATTTTTTTTCTTTGTTCTTCACGCTGAAATCACTGTGCTAGCAAGCTGCAGCAAGCCATCACTCCAAAAAGTGAACTTCACAGTCCATGTGAACAACAACAGCACATACCTCAGTGGTGAGGGCAGATCACATTATGGTAGTCCCAAATACAACTCAGTCCCTCTCCAGTGGATCAATATACACTCCTACTCTTCTCTCTCCAGGGAATAAGATGCTTTGCAGTACCCTTAACCGCACTAGATGGTGCGGGCAACTGGAATCTGCACTTAAGAGACACAGCAATGAGACTGTATGCTATATTTCTCCATCAGTAAAAATGGAAGAGTAAGTCTTCAGGAACATCACGGGTGTTTATCTTGTGTATTTAGATATATTATCAGCCAAGATTTAAACACAGCTCTAGTTTTGCATGGTGATACCAAGTTCCTTAGAACTTTGTACTCTGCGTAGGAAAACATGAGTACTGTTATGCTTCCAACTAATTGAATGAAAGATCTGTACCTTAGACTGTCAACCCTTTTGGATCAATGCCATCATTTGGGATTATGCATGCATTTTGTATGGAACAATGGATTCCTACTGTCTGTTGAGTTTGCTGAAATATTTCAGAAAGAAGATACTGCATTCAAGAGACTGGTAGCTGCAAAGTAATAGTACAGGTAATCCAATCAAATTATATGAATGGATGCAATCTTCATACAACGGCCATGGTTTCCTTCACTGTCAAATAAAACCATTTTATAACACCAAGCAGTACCTGGAATGACTCTTCTTTACATAATAATTTCTTTACTTAGCTTGAACTTGAAGCTGCTTCTTTTGTACTCATTCCTGAAGACTTCATGTGTAGATTTAGTATTTTTCTCATTGAATTCTATTTCTTCATATGTGCAGAGTCAAGTTGCAACAAAACAACAGGACAATTACAGAACAGATTTTTCCATCATTATTATTTCCTCTTGTTATTTTGCTTGTCTTGTCCTTCTTGCAGAAGGCCTATGCTCCCCTTCATGCACTTTCCCAGCCTTTCCAGAAGAAGAGAAACTTTACTGTTCACATAAAGCAACTGCTTGTTGATTTTTCTTCTATTTCTATGGAGATTTCTATATTCAGACACTTTGCTGCAGAAAACTGGACCTTGGCTCTTTCCTTAGACATTCTGGACACATATTGCTGACATGTCGTTTCAATTAGGCTGCCCCAGAGCTGCACAGAAACAGGAAACCACTCTCAACCTCAAACCAACCCAGACACCGGAAACCAGGGGTAGACAGAAGCAAGCTGCAGCTTCATTAACAACAGTCAGAGCAGCAAAAAGCAGTACTTGCAGAAGGACAACAGATCTTCTGTTGATATATGCTGCTCTGAAAAGTATTAGTTAAACCCATTAGTTATCCATCCCACTTTGCTGTCTCAGAGCCATTTGAACTCACGTAGGTAGCACTAGCCATCAGTGAGCTAAGAGTACTGAAGTAATGGGCAGTAATAAGTTTATTGCATTGAAAGGACATGAAAACATCTTCAGGTCCTCCTGGCAGTGTAGTCAGGACATTAGGAAGCTCAGTGTGGAAAGAACATATCCTGCCACTGAAGAATATACAGCTTTGGGTAGGCAGATGTCTAGTAAACTAGAATATCTCATACCTAGTTCAGCTTCAAAGTAGTAAGAATACTACACTACATTGTCTCCAGGTATGTAGATACTCTGAGAAATGAATGGAAATACTTGGGGAAAACCCTATATCGTTCTCACATAATCATCTCTAATGGGGTTCTTCAATCCAGAAACTAAATTGGCATGGTAACTTTTCAAGCTACTTTAGTTTTCAAAATAGTAAACTTTCAACCTTAGAAACCACCTTAATGAAATTTTTGCCAAAAATCACTATGCTGCTAATTCTTTGCTGAATCAGCATTNAATAAATTCTAGTTAGTGTTTCTGGTGGACTACAGATCTGGCAAGACTGTGCTGTGACCTAAAAAGAACAGATGTCAGTAGTGATACCACAAGCAGTGAAGCATGGGAGACAAGTTTTTAAGCATTGCTTAAGAAAAGCAAAACTGTGTAACGGGAGTAAGATCATCATTAACTGCATCCTTCCACTTGACAGTCTTCACACCCACTGCAAACAAGTGTGATCTATCAAGATATCAGGAGTGGTGCAGCACAGCTAGCCCCAGTATCTGGCTTTGGACTTTGGGAGTCTGGTCCCTGACTGCCTTTATAGCTATGCTGCTCTGAAAGATAAAGATCAGATATTCTTTTACTCCTGAATACCAAGACAAAACCCAAATATTTATTTCTATTTAAAGCTTTTCTTTTCTTGTGAATAAATGTTCTTTAGTAATACACTCCAACTCGGATACCCAAAGCAGAGAAAAATGGAGGAATATCCTCTTGAATGGTACCCCTCAGAGCTGTGATATACTCTATGCAAGACATCCTAAAATGCATATGTGTCTCCCAGAAGCCTTCACCACTCTGCAATAAAGACTGCTTCATCATTAGTGACTATGGGGAGCTTTAGGTGCACAGTAGGACCTAGATCCAGGCCTAATTCCACAGTTTGGATCAAGATCCAAAAGGTATTAGAGATTAGAGGCTATTCACAAGGACCACATTTTTTCTGAGATATGTAGTCAGACTGGCATCTAGTGGGATTTTGAAATGTGCCTAGATGCATAACTGGATTTCTGAAACACACACACACACACCCCGCCCTTCAGCACCGATCAACAGTTTTTGGTGATTAAAAACTTCCCAACTGGCACGTGGTTTTGATTTGTAGTCAATCTTCTGCTAGAAGAGCAATTCAAATCTAAAGATTCCATTCTTGTTTCTCTCTTGACTTGTTGGGGGCTTTTTTATTTGTAGGAAAAAAAAGGCTGTTTTGCTCTTGGACAGAGCTAGGAGTGGCAGCTGAATGTGGTAAACAGGAGACAAATGCATCAGCTAACAGGGATTTTTTTAGAAACTTCAAGTATCACTTGAGAGAAGATTTGGCACGACATGTTTTTATACAAGTACCACGTGTTGGATAGTTTGGTGTGAATATGTTCTCAGCAGACAAAGTGACAATACGCTTTACCTCTCATTTCACTGGGAAAGTATCCCCCCAGATGACACGACAGCACTGATGTTGTTGATCATCTGACATCAGAATGATAATTTCCAGAAAGAGTTTTATTGAGCTGACCTGTGTCAAAGAATGACATTAAAGCTTATTGGTTACCACTGTTTCGATGAAGAGACTTAGCCTGCAGGTGTTTCAGGTTTATTGAGTTTAGGTAAAAATATTGAGTATTTTGATGATGGTTCATCTTTGTATGCAAATCAAACAGGAAAGACGAAAAATGGTTGTAAGTAGAAGCGCAGTTAGAAAAGATCATGGATGCTAGGTACACACACAGATCACATCCATTTTCAGATTACATATTTCTGCTGGTTTTTATTCAATTAAACATCCCTCAATAGCCAAGAGACAGTTTCTGTAAGATTCTTAACTTGAGAAATAAAATCAGTTAAATAGTTTTCTTTTAATTTTATTTTTATTCATAACATTTAAGTTGCTTTTGATTAGGAAAAAGTTTGCTCTGTGGCATATTATTTTTTTTCTAAGTATCAGTTTATGTTTGCATCTCTTGATGTGGAATGTTATATTAAATTATTCATTTTACAGAATGGAAATTAATTATTGTGTATGAAATCCCAAACACATATGGTCACAGTGCTGGTTAGATCTGCCTCCTGCTATGCTTTAGAGATTCAAATTTGGAGGTAGCATGTTATTTTCCATGCCAAGACCACCTATGGTTTTCAAGATATAAGTATCTGAAAATTAGCATTTTCACACTGAGAACTTGTTCCAGCTTTCATATACATTGATGACTACCATCTTGTAACTACATGTACTGGAAAGGATATTAGCAATCTACAAATGTAATTTAAGTTTGTCTGAAATTCTCTGACTGACTGCATTTTCTACATCTACCTTTAGCACTATGTAACATCAATCTCTTCTTTTGAAATCCTTCAGAATGTCCCTTGACTGATAGCAGTGATTGGCGTTAATTAATTTCAAGGGTCAGTTGTGAATGATTGGTTTGTCATGGTCAAGGACTGAATTATATAAGATCAGGAGAGCGTGCTGAAATGGTCAGTCATTCAGTGAAAATCAAAGAACATAAGTTCAGATGGAAAAGAATTCACAGCTCTGTTTATGAGTGCATCCAAGCCACTTTACATCTGAAATTAAGGGTTTTCAGTCATGAATCTACTCTTAAGGAAATAGCCAAGTCTCTAATGGTATTTTTTACTACAGAATGTATAAAGAAAAAATTCTATTTCTTTCTACATATGTCAAGGGAAGTCCTACTTAAAAAATTCAGGAAATCTATTATTTATTATCTATTTATAAAAGAATAACAGATTAATTCCTGCTATTATATAACATACTTTTATTTCTTAACTTTTCATTAATGCATCTACATTATATGCTATCAAAAATTTAGGACAGAGATTCTAGACAAGCAACAAAAGATAGTGATCACTGTTGTGTTGGGTTTTTTTACGCTTGACTTTATATTGATTCAACTTTGCGTTCTGTTTTGTTTCCCCTGCAGTGTGTATCTAAAAGAAAAGTGAAAAGAAAATAATATGCTTGAGGGAACAATAACTTTTTCTCCAAGAAAGGAGTCATTATTTTTTTTCTTAACTTACATGTTGATAAAGATTAACACTGAAAGTATTCTAATCAAATACATCAATGAATGATCATTGCATAAAGCTTTTATAATCATATAGTAAATATCTAAACTCATAAGTCAGCACCTAAGGGAACATATGGAGTAGCCATATTGGGGAATATCTTTGTAGATAAGTATTTAGAAACCTGCTAGATATTGATGGCCAAAACGATAACCCAATTTACTCACCCTAACATCTGAATTGGTGGTGGTGCAGGCTAACAAGTATTCAGTAACAACATAAATATTTTTTAAAAAATATATCTATACATTTTTCTTATTTTATGCATCTTGTGATTTTTCCAGACATAGAAAGATACAGAATTTATCAATCTGTACAAGCACTTGATTCGCCATCAGAGAATATCCAATGTTAAGTACAATATACTTTAGTGTATAGCAATTATACATGAACTAGGTAATTTTGAATTTTCTGCAACTCTTTTACATTCAAAACTGGAATCATATTTCTAAAATAAATGAAGGCCAAGACAATGCAAAGAGTCTCGATATTCCAGTCAGCTGTAAGAGTTCAGGTTTTGCTCTTTCTCTATCATGAAGGACAGCAGGCTATACACTACACAATACAAACTTTATTTTACAGGATGAAGCTGAACATTTGGGCAGACGATAAGGTACTGAGGGTACAGACTTTGAGTTAGACATCTTGGTTAAATATTTCGGGTCTTTCAGAGTAGTAACCCAATGAGCTCGAAAGGTCAGTTTAAATGACTAGGGATTTAACAGTAAACTAAGTGTAATAGATACATCTTCTCTTTCAAAACAATCCATTGGAAACATTACTAAGCAGGCAGAGATGAATGCAGCAATGCAGCAGGAACACACAAACCATAGCTGTGGATAGTCCCACTAAATATATTCCCAGTGATACCCATGCAAATCAGCACAGTCTACATCTCTAAGGATTCATCCGCAGATTTGTAAAAGCAGGACTAGCTGATGAATGTAATGATTTTCATCAAATGCAATGTTCTCTCATACGTGAGCATTCCAGCTGATGAAAGCATACAGGATGAGAAGAAAAGGAAGACAATCCCGTGTGACAAACTAAGAGGCTACTTTGCATCCAATATGTGTCACCTAATGAATTAGGCAGATAAATTCCAAATATTGGCCAGGAATCACTCTCAGGAGGCACCACTAGTTTTGGCATTGCACTGCAACATATGAACTTTGCTGACAGGACATCCCAGCATCCAGGGTTCAGCCCTGCTGTTGAAGGTCCAAAGAATGTGTTATGGTGGCAACAAGGGTTGCCCCACCAGGAATCAGGGAACATGCCTGTGTAGAATATGCATATCAGAGGATTCTAACATATAAATCTCATAAATCTTTATTCAAATAAGCTTTATTTAATGACAATTCTAACCTTCATTGTTGCTGAGAAAATCCTGAATATGTGCTCTAAATGAAATCAGAACACTAAATAGTTTTCTACTACATCATGTTGACTATAAGGTAGTCCTATGAGTCTGGAACTTCTGAGGATAGAAATACCACCATTAACTTGACACTGAAAGTAGAATAGTCCAGTGAAGTGCAAAATTTCACAATATTTCACTCTCAAGAGCTGTAAGAATGGGGCCTATGACAGTGAGTGGCACATCAGTGTTCTCCAGAATGTCACGGTACATGTATCTAGCATTGTTTGTAATAAAAATTGTAAGTATGATAAATGCCAGCTCTTCCCATCTGCTCTTCAAATTTAAACAGATCCAATTTCTTAAAGGTGTTGAGCCAAAAGTGGACCTTCTGTATTTGTAAACTAATCTGGATAGTAATGGATTTAATTTTATTAAGTTACAGTTTTAAATTAGACCATGTTTTGTTTTAAAAACATAGGGATGACAGTCATCATAATAGTGTTCTAATACAGGTGTAATTCATAACACAGGTACACAGCTTTCATAAACAACAAAGATGGGAGTGGGTGTTATTTATTAATCCAATAGCACCTAGAGTACCAGCCATGTTAGGTTTTCTAACAGATTAGGATCTGTACAAATATAGTGCCTCCAATCTGTGTATGGAAACCATGCCATCAATAGTCCCACATGTTTAGAATATTCAGTAAATATCAGACTTCTGTTAAAGAATCAGAGATGGACAGCAATGCTAACAAATATGGAATGAAGAGAAGAATCGGGATTGCAGGTCATCACGTCCATCAGTGGTAAACCAAGTGAAGAAATGTTGAAACCAGTGAGCATGGTTTTGTCCACAGTAAAGTTCATGGTAAAACCATGCATACTTTCAAAATTGTTGGTAAGTCACCTGCTGTTTATGAGATCATATCAGATAATTTTATTATTGATACCTCTTAAATGTAGCCCATAACAGTTAAAACTGACAGGAAAGCCACTGCACAGCCTAACAGAATGATCCAATTTCCTTTAAAATGTACAGAAGTGCTTCTACTGCCTTCAGTGGAGGTCTGAAAGCAAGGAAGATTTAATCAAACACAGGAATGTTAAAAGCTAGGCTTGCTAAACAGTTAAGGGGTGAGTATAAAGGGGTATGAGAAACCATGGTGATGAACACATTAAAACTACCTGAGACAAACAGAGAGACAGAAATAGGTTGATAGATGAATAACAGGGTTACATGGCATCAGTCCACAGGTGATGTGTTTTAGGAGACAGCTGGTGCCTGGAAGCATGCAGTATATCGTAAGGGTTTGGGTTTTCTTTTAGGAAAGTTGGTGTATTTCCAAACATTAGTGGAAAGCAGAAACAGCAACCTCCCACAGTTCACATCTGATCCATTGAGAGTAGGATTAAATATGATTGCCATGAACATTCTTTTTGTCTATTAACATGTAAACTGATGGCAATATGTATAAACAAAAGTAGCTGTGTGTCAGTCATTTCATCAGGTATCACAACTTTATTAATTTGGTATGTACACCAGGACAGAAGTTTACCAAGAGTACAATTTTTCCTAGGGTTTCCTAGGTCTTTCTGATTTTTTCTTCTCTTGAGAGAAAATAGCCTAGTTCTAGAGACTTACAATACTAGTAAAGCACTTTAATAAAACAGCAAGCTCTGCAGGAAGAATGATCAGGCATTATGTAGTGATCAAACTAATGACCAGGCAATGTAGGAAAGTGAACTATCAGTACACAGCTGCCATAAGAGTTACAAAGAGCCTACCCATACACTTTCACCCTATTTATTTAAAAAACTCTAATAGAGATGGTGCAGACCAGTGCCACCATATCAGAAAACTTAGGGGGTGACAGCCCATGTTGAAAAGTGAAATAACCTACAATTTGCTCAGTTAGTACTTTGTCAGCCAAATAGAGAGCAGAGTGTGCAGACAGTTTCCAATTCCAATACCAGCAGGTTATGGCTAGCAATCAGTCAGGAAAAGGCAAGGGCTGAGAGTCTACTTGCATTTACCCAGACTTCTATGCTTCCAGGACAGGGGAACATGAACTAGTAATAGACGTTATTTGCCTGGACTTTTTTTCCCTTCACTGCACTCTTACACTGTCTGTGTTGTCTACAATGGAACAGTTTGTGGTATTGTTTTTGGTAAGTTTACCAAGAAATGAACTTCTAATATACAATGTACTGATGTTGGAGCATTAATGCATTTCTACTAGGATTTTAAAAGTAATAATTTCAACCCTCTTTTAGTGTGATAAAAATATTTTTTTTTAAATTGAGACTAACGGACTTTCATTTTCTGATTTGGAGAGTCTTAATCGGGCAGGAGGAAGTTGTTATTTTAAAACCTTCTACTTCCAAACTATATTATGAACTTAAAATGAGAACTCTTTCTTGCAGTTCTTAAATGGACCATATCTTCTCTATATTCTATAAAAGATGCAAAGTATTTACATGGACACTGACTACAGACAACAGATAACAATAACTAAGCTACATGTGTGCACCCTACACGTATACTGCCACTATGACAGAGAGGAAGTTTCATATTGTGGTCAATCAGTGCTGCTGCTGGAATTTAGCAGAGTCATTTAGATATTAAACTGTGTTGGATTTGCTTGTTGGAAGTTAGTGCTCACAATACAAATGGATAAATTATCTGGTATTTGAACCAAGAATGGATCACATTTCTGGTTTTGCTGATCTCCTGACATCTAAAAAATACCAATATTTTAAAGTTCTGTAAGAAACCAGAAAAATTGGAGAAACAAAGCAAGAGATTAATGGATCTTTTTAAGCCTTTAATGAGAATGAGGGTACTTTTGGACACAGGTCATAAAACTGGCTCAAGACTGACAACAATACATAATGACTGTGCAAAGGAATCCCCATTATCAACCTAATAGTCAGGAAAAGATAGATTAGGATGGCACAGTGTTCACATGTGGCCTCTTGGGGATCATTTCTTAAATGAATTCTTAACACGCAATGCTGTAAAAAGATGATTTGTTGAGACTCAAGGACAATTTCTTTCTCCAACATTTCAATGGTTTTAGCATGGCTGATGACATATTTCTTCTTTAGGTTGTGTACTCAGAAATAAAAATGATAAGAATATATTATATGACACAAAAAGCATGGTTTAACAAACTGAGATATCTTACACTGTATACTACAGCACAAAATTATACATGGCGGTAAAGCTTTGAGATGCTGAACATAGGCTTTCCCTACTAGCTCGCTGAATTTGTAAGTCAGGAAATTCATCAGCGACCCATGGCTGCAGCCAGTCTTCATTAAACCCAATGGTTGTCATTAATCATGTGAAAATCCTCAGTGCATTTTGTCCCAGTTAAACATGAAGGTTTTTGTATGGGAAACTGATGATATAGGCACTGAAGGCAGGAACAGCCTCTGAAGTCATTTCAGATTCCACTGGAAGAAGCTATCCATGTATTTCGACAAAAAAAAAAAAAAAAACCAACAAACAAACAACCCACCAAGAAAGAATTCTTCCTGTCCATTCTGGGGGTGGTATCTGCCAACACAGCACCAAATGACACGGAATGGTATGTACCTCTCTGAGGGCTTTCCAAGACATTATCTTCACGCCACCTTTCCTGAGTCAGGATGACATAGCAGGACTACAAATTCTTTCACATGCCTTCATGTGGATTAACAAAGGACAAAGAGAAAAAAGAAAAAAAAAGGGAAAAAAAAGCAAACAAAAACACAAACAACTGTTCTGTATTCATTCCATCATGAACAGGCCAATAATTACCTGTCCTA
Organism: Heliornis fulica; assembly: GCA_013399135.1. Lineage (NCBI taxonomy): Eukaryota > Metazoa > Chordata > Aves > Gruiformes > Heliornithidae > Heliornis > Heliornis fulica. Next base: position 179,978 of record VXBZ01007307.1, read on the forward strand.
CAGCTGGCACAGAGAATTGAAATATGAAGCAGAAATCAGGCTTATGGAATCATACTGCTTGTTTGCCATCCATCTCTCCTCATAACAACTTTTAGTCTAGTGAACAGTTTCTTTATCCACATCACCCACTGACTTTGAGCCTTCCATGATTAATTTCTTCCCAGTCTGACATACCTGTTTCATCACAGTTCAGGTCAGAAGGTAGCACTGTGATGCTACCTTCTCACACATGTGTTAGAAACTACGATCCCTTAATTATGCTGCTAGCAGAACATTTTCCTTTTTTTTAATATCAAAAGCAGACTTTTATGTACCTGAGTAAGGATGTGGAGGGACCTCCAAAACCAATTTTTTCCATGTATATGAGAACATGAAACACATATGGCTTGGCTGAACTGGGATCTGTTATAGTTGACTAGAGTTTGGTGTGGTGTATATGATGCCCTGAGTCAAAGTCAGCTAATGTCAATGGGGACCCATCTGCTGCCTTCAGCAGACTTTGGATCAGGCTCATTGCATACTGATAAAGGTAAAGCAGAAGGGAGCCTTGAATTCTCATTCTGATTTATGCTGAGTAATTGAATACAAATATAAAGACAATATAAATAACTTCAGAAAGGTCACTTGTCTAGTCAAGCTAGGAAATAAATTTAGAAACCTTAGGTAAATTCTTAGACCACCAGAGAAAACAATTAATGTGAAGGTATCAAACAACTCTCCTATCATCATGGGTTTTTTAAAAACACTAGGCATCACTCAATTTTTTTTTTTTAAATTTCTAACATAGTAAACAATAAAATGAGCTTTTCAGGGCTTTTCTTATGGCCTGATCCTCCTATTGATCTGAGCTCAAAGTTCCCGTTTCAGTGAAGTCTCACATATATAAGGACAGACAGACTTAGCCTTAATGAGTTTCTGTATCAGCATCATCTATTATATATGCAAAATTACATATAGATCTGGGAATAGTATCTGTCAGTCATGTTCTGATGCACAAGAGTAGATGGAGACAACACTCAACATACCAGTGTGAACCACTAAATACCCCTTGGCAATAACATTAGAACTCATCTGCTAAGTAGTCCAAAGAATAGGGTGCCAGCATCTGGATGTCATTTCCAGAGGGAAGAGAGATATAAGTACATGTGTATAAATACAAACCTTTCTGGTTTGATTAAGATATTTGTCTTCTAAGGGTTATGAGAGTTTCTCCAAGCTGGTCAGTTTATTCAGTTTGTTCTTGCATACATTTGGAGATGACCTGTTCCCTGGCTGTAGGATTTGGGTAAACCAAAGGTAATTAAGTCAGTTTTATACTTCCTATCCTGAGATGAAGTAAGCTTTGTGGGAAGCCATTCTCAGTGTCCTGAACACTTTAGGTAAAACATAAGCTGTACAAAAGGACATTCAAAGGCTGTACTTGCACTAAGGCCATCACACCAGCTCCTAAAATATCAGACATATCCTCTAAAATATGTTAAGGAGTAGTACCAGAAGCATGATAACAGCATAGGGTCCTGCTGAGGCTAACATAGCTTACTGAAAATGATGTGTTGTGATTGAAGAGTATCTAGTCTGTGTATTGATTAGGCTATCTATATCGTTAACATACCACAGAGACGCTGTAGTCAAGTCATTCATAGCTGCAAGTGACACAGGAGAACAGCAGTGATTTTGGACCAGAATGTCATACATTTTCCAGTTCCTGCTCCAGTGCTCCAGCTACTAGACAGTCACTCATATCTTTGAGTTTACAATATTAGGTCCTCTGTGCTGTCTGCAGCAATGAAATCCAAGCAGCTATTCCTTGTTACTAGCAGAACTACAGTTTACTGATTCTTTTGCTTAACAGAGAAATATGTTTGAAGTGTAAGTCCCCAGTCTCATACACAAATTTAATTTTTAATTTAAGTAAATTTTAATTTAACTTAAATGCAGTTTCTATGCCATACATCGTTGTCTTATTTGTCCTTCCAGTTAAGAAATAATATATTTGGTTTTAGAAAAAGGTGGAAGTATCTAGAGCTGTGAAGGAAGTGGGCACAGTGTCCGGGGCCACATGAAATCAGTATGGAGCAGAGAGTTAATACTTGATGATGGACAGGAAATGAAACAATCCACGATATTTATTCAGGGAAAAAAAAAGTTTTATTGCCGTTTTATGTTCTTTAATTAACACACACAAAAAAAACCCCAAAAAACAAACAGAAAGAACTCTACAATTTAAAGAGGTCTTGAGTTAATCTGACTCACACTTGAGGTCATGTCACTCCTCAAATTTGGCACATTCAAAGACAAAGGGAGTGTTGCAGACTCATGTCATACCAATTCATCCCCTTTTAATTATCTACGATAGATGTAAAAGGAGCAGTACACAGGCTGTGAAGGAAGTGACTGCCACAATACATTTGGCTGTTATGGTTCATCCTATCTACAAATCTGAATAAGTCAACTATTCAAGTGATTTGAAGACACTGTATTTCACATGTGTAGGAAGGAAGGTGGATAGAAAATTACCCAGACCCCTCAGGGAATACAGCCTGCTCTGCTTTGACTTATAAAATTATCATTGTTAACATAACTGCTAATTCATATATTACAGCACTTCACAAATATGAACATGTTTTACCTCCTTAACAGCTCTGTGATATAGGCAGTTCAGCATCCCCCTCAGTACATATATGCAGGATGAGCCTGATCATTTACCTCCGTTGCACAAGTGGGAAAAATAAATCATAGAATCATAGAATGGCTAGAGTTGGAAGGGACTCCCAGAGGTCATCTAGTCCAACTCCCCTGCAAGAAGCAGGGCCACCCTCGACTAGATCAGGTTGCTCAGGGCCTCATCCAACCTGGCCTTGAATGTCTCCAGGGATGGGGCATCCACCACCTCTCTGGGCAACTTGTTCCAGTGCTCCACAACCCTTACAGTAAAGAATTTTTTTCTAATATCCAATCTAAATCTACCTCCCTCTATTTTAAAACCATTACCCCTTTTCCTATCACAATAGTCCCTCTGAACAGCCTCTCCCCGTCTTTCTTGTAGGCCCCCTTGAGGTACTGGAAGACCGCTATAAGGTCTTCCCAGAGCCTCCTCTTCTCCAGGCTGAACAGCCCCAACTCTCTCAGTCTGTCCTCATAGGAAAGGTGCTCCAGCCCTCTTATCATCTTCGTGGTCCTCCTCTGGACCCTCTCCAACTGGTCCATGTCCTTCTTATGTTGGAGTTTCCAGAACTGGACACAGTACTACAGGTGAGGTCTCACGAAGGCAGAGTAGAGGGGAAGAATCACCTCCCTCGACCTGCTAGACACACTTCTCTTGATGCAAAAAAAAAAAAAAAAAAAAAAAAAAAAAAATCACATGGACAAAAGTGTCATTGAAGGAAGCAAATATATGGCAGACACCAAACAGATTTTCTCCTTCAGCAACCCGAGGTCCCAGTCTGATGACCTTCCTTCTTCTCCTTGCCCTTATGAGGTGCCGTTTCGGACTGGGACCCACAGCTGGCCCACAGCCTCGGCTGAGCAAAGAGCTGCTGCCCTACCCCACATCCCCGGTCATCCACACGGCCGGGCCCGTCCGCCCTCCACCTCAGCCAGGAGCACCAGCCCTCACCAGGAGCACGCAGCTACTCCAGCCCGCAGCTTGCCCGCGGCTTAGTGCCCCGCTGCACCGGGCACAGTGCCGCAGGGAGCCCTGGGCCCGAGGAGACAGTCGAGGACACGGCAGCAAGACGCGGGTGGGGTGGATGGCGATGGATGCGGCGCTGCCCCGCACTCATCTCCTGCTCTCTGTCACTCACCTCAAAGTATGTGACAGAGAGCAGTCAAAAACTGCATCCAGAGTAGGACAAAAGCACAAGTAGTCGTTCCCTTTCCCCTCTTCTTTACAATAATCTTGTTTCTGTTCATTTCTTCATTGCCAGAACAATGTTAAAGGTTTAGTTCCATAACCCTGCACAACCAGTCCTTTTGCAAGCAGAAGCACCCCATGAATTCAGTGAAAGTAGTGCTGTAATATGATGGGAATTTTAAAAAAGGGATGCAGGGGAAACAGTGGAATTAGCTGAAGGTGGAGGTTCATCTAGTGCCACTGAAGGAAATCTCTTGTCCCATTTTCCTTGTTATTGAAAAGCACCCATGAAATTGAGATATGGGTACTTGGATCCCACAGCAGGATTGCAGATTTGAAACTCTGCATAATAGAGCAGCCTCCCTTTTATGTTAAATGGATAAAAAAACATTATGCATTAATCTTTACCTATAGTGGGACAACCACCGTTTTCTGCAACATGCCACAAAAATCTTCTGCTCTGCTGTTTGGGGTCATAGTGCAGCATGATTGGGACAGGGAAACACAGGAACACTTCAGTGTATACATTTCAGTAAAACCATCCTATTTCTGCAAATAGAGTCCTCGTTTTCTCCCTGATAGATGTGCAGGCATGCCTCACTAACAATTACTGAGGGTCACAGGCAAACAATTTCTACACCTACTGTACATAATAATTGTCATGAGAAATTATCTTCACAACCTTCTAAGCTTCCCGTTTGCAAACAATGATCTGTATGATAATATCATCTCTATAGCTTACAATGCATACACATTAGTCTGGTGTATACATAGCACAACTTTCCAATAGAAGTCAGCATTGATCATCAAAAGTTTATTCCATACTTCATAGCTGGGAATAAAATGCTTGGCGTGTTTTTGTCAACAAAATAGTCATTTTCAGTGCCTCTGGCTGCATATTATTCCTGACTAAATGGACACGCTACAAACCTCCTACATTCCAGCATATGACTTTCTTGCATGCTTCAGAAAGAGAAATTAAACAGTCATAAGCTTTAAGTATCTCTACAGTGCTAAATCAAGAAGATTTTGTAGTATTATATCTCATAATATGGCTGCTTCAAGATACGTCTCTTTTTTTTAAAAAATAGAATATTTTAACATTCAGAATCAAGTATTATTTTCTCCCCATTTCTCATAATCCTTTAATATGGCAGACGTGCACCTGATCACGCTATTTCCCATACAGCAAAGCCTGTTTGTGTGCTGTTAAGCACTAACACACTTCATATATATGATACCTGTTCTGCCAGGTTGCCTCTCCTTCTCTATGCATGCCTTTTTTAATGAATTATTCTTCATTAACAGCACTTGCAAATGTGTATGCTATCTGTAATAAATAAATGTTTAAAAATCAAAACAAACCTCATTATGCTTTGGATTAAACTCAGTTTTAAATAACTGACTGCATTATTATACATACCCCACCTCCTCAGGCAGAGAGAGGTACATGCATGCATATACGCACATACATATACACATACACAGTGCCTTTTCCTCAGAGTATCCTGCGTCCCCTGCAGCCCTTTAGTGCTTAAGGCTAAAATGCTAAAATACTGAGAACAGGTGTACCTTGACCCTCTGAAGATCTGATAAGATCTGACTGGATCAAAGGCCAAGGTCACTTGAGTCATAAGATTGGCTGAGTGATATTATTTTTGTCATGGTTCCAAACTGTTGAGAGGTAGGACTCTGATTCTGGCACATGAGAATCAAATGATATGATAGTCTAGTTATTAAATATGACAGATAGAAAAAGCTGCATGTTGCACAGCTACTCTGTGATTAGTACCCTATATTTTACAATGTCACTGCTTCGAATGCTGTAATACTTCCAAGACTCTTTCAAGAACTAAGGCTTTTGAATTTAAAAAGAAACAATAAAAGAGGATACAGATGAAATCTGGTAACAGCTCTGTAAGATTTCACAGCTTATTTTCCCAAACAGCATTCTACTTCAATAATTCAAGTGTAAAACTAGTTCTCTACTGCCATTTTTTTCCTTAGGACCATCTTTAAATCTTTTATTTGATATTATTTTAATCAGATAGATGAATAAACTTCTGGAAAGAATTAGAAGAAATCAAAACAAGAAAAGTTAGCTCTACCTCCTAATTTTCATGTTATGCTTGCATATAGATGCCGCACTTGAAACAGCTCTGTTCCCCTGCAGGTAACCTATCCCGAGGATTTGGGATGAACTGAACCCCACACACAATAAAAATACCCATCTCACCCATATATCTCCTACACCATCTTTTTAATGTAATCAAAAGGTAAGTAGTTTGACATTTAGGGTGGCATATCTATAACTTACACAGCCTATCATCTCATGCATTTCTAAACTGGATATATATTTCTCTCTCCCTGATGCTTTGCAAATGTTTTTAGAAGGCTTTGAGATCCACTGATGAAAGCCATTTTAGTAGCATGCACTATCACTAGCATGGACACCTTGAGTGTCTACTTTCATTTTGAAAATGCAGTCTTCAGAAGGAGGCCTAAAACCCTAATTAAATTGGGACATATCTGTGGGCTGGGAGGTAGTACAGTATTAGATAAGTTAGCAACAAACTCATCAAGTAGTCCAGAGTGGGGGGAAATAAAATGCAATCAGGCAATCTTACAATCAGCAGATAAAAGCTAAATAGAAGCATATTAAATAGCCTGTAACTATAATAGGCTAACATGACATCATTTCCAAGACATAACTGGTGCATACAATCAGAAAGAAAGAGAAGAACCATGAAACTCTCGGAGAAAATGGGGTAGGAAGGCAGAACCTTCATTCAAAACTTGGGATTTTCTATTGCATCTTCACAGCAAACAGATGATTGCTTGTTACAGATGATAAAAATGATCATATTAAGACATGTCTGAACGGGCAACAGTTGCTACTGTGCTTAAGAGCAGAGCTGGAAGGAATGACTGTTTCTGTTTGGAGTAGAAATGGGCCCCCTGGTCTCTAAGAATGTGTGCGTGATATATAGTAGATACCTGTCTGATATAATTAATTATATTTTTCCTAAATTTAACATTGCCTGAAGGGTAAAATAATTTTGCTTGGTGAAATCCCTCATGCCACACAAAGTCTGTGCGCAAGCCAGATTTAATTGCTGTGATAAAACCACAAGAAAGACCAGGTTTGCATTAAATCTATAACCACATCTAGTGAAGAATAGCTTTAATCACCTTTGAAATGGTGACCACAAGATAATTAAAGGGAAAGTGTTCTCATTAGTAATTATCCAGGAATATCAAATCTCAGTTTATCAGTAAGTCCAATTTAAAATGGCTTGGCATGGTTTTAATTTTTCCTCTATTTCTGAGGTTAAGAATCTCCTAGAATTTCTTCTGTGAGGGTGGGAAAAATATCAAGTTTGTCCTGTGTAATTTCACAACTCACTGTCATACTTCATTTCCAGGGTGAGTGCTAGTCAGCATTGAGATACCAGGTAACAGCAGTGACTTCTCATTGACACTTTTACCGTTTTCACATTCAGAACAAGCTGAAAACTGAAGTTTTTCATTCTCACTAATGACAGCAATACTGGTGTTGCTATGAAATGATGTTTCTTCTTGCTCCTATCACCAAACCTCCTCAATCTAGTTTCTCTGCTCATGGTAACAAATACTTGGTGTCTTGCAGATAAGCTTCAGTGAAAAAGGGGAGCAGAGTCTAATGTGAATCTATTCAAGAACTTTAATTTGCACGTGCAAATCAGCATTGCAATAGAGTTTTTCAAAGAGTGTGCAAGACCACCCTTATTCAAAGCATAGCACTGATTCCAGGCTCTGACAAGAGTCACCTGTGTTATGAACTGACCCTAACGAAAGACCAGGGCAGAGAGCAAATTCTCCTGCTGTTCACATTGTTTCCTCTGTCTGACCTGTTTAACAAACCTCATAATACACACCACATCTCATTAGGCTCAGTATTTTCTTGCTTGTAAAGCAAATGAATTTGGAAGGCTATATTTAAGAACATCAGATAACGATAACAGCCCAACGTGACATGTGCAGTAGTGTAAACTTCATTCTTTTATAGGAACTTGTTTTCCTCTGCATACTTTCTCTGTTTTCCTCCTCCTTTCCTCTTTACACACCTTAGCAAATCAGCCAGGAGGGGAGATTCTGGTCTGGTCTGAACTGCTGCCTATGAAATTTCAGACAGCTTGATTTTTGGTTTGGCAAAGTTTGGTGGGGGTAGCTTTCAATATTAAGCTTATAATGAAAGGCTTGTTGTAACCTTATCTGTGTTATGTGGAAGAGATCAGCATCACTCAATCATTTTAAAAAAAATGCAGAGGGCTTCTTTTCTTTCTTTAAATGTAATTTAGTTTTCCTTTCCCCCAAGTCTCATTGTGGGTTCACTGAGCTATGCTCCCCTTCAGGCAGAAATGGAAACCAGAGGAGTTGCATTCCTTCGGTTCCTTTCTGACAGGGAGTGTGGCTGCATCAAGCTTAGCAGCTAAAGTCTTGCCCATTACTCTGTAGTGCAGCTGTGCAGAACTTGGCTGTTTCGGATCACCGTGCTTTTATAGAGACTTTTCCAAAAGATTTCATTTGGTTTGTTGCTGCTGAATTGCACTTTAAGACAGGCAAACACCACAAAAATGGGAGGGGGGGGTATGGGAAGCAGCTCAGTAAAGTGTCTTGCGTTCATCTGTCTGTTGAAATTGCGTGGTTCTATGAAGTTTGCACGTTACAGAGGAATAAAAGATTTATTTGAACCTGGGCCCAGGTTTGCTTTGAAATTTTCATGAACTATAGCAAAATTTCTACTGATGTAAGGTGAGATTCAAGTTTGTGATGAAACCAGGCCATTTTACATGGATTCAGGTTTCATAACGCAGGTCTCTTACAGCTGTACTCTCAAAGGAACATATTCCTATCTCAAGATGGGATTTACATACTGTATGTAAGTCCTCACATATCCCAGCAAGATTATTACTTTCTTATACAGCCGTAAATCCTAGAGCTTTATGTTATGTCAAGGGAACGGATAATCAGCTCACTAAGGGCCAAATCCTACCCCCTGAACAGGCATGTCAGGGCCCAAGAGGTAAAAGAAACCCTGTTCTTTGAGGAGATAGATTAGCAAGGCACATCCTCCCCAGCAGCACAGAAGATGCTCCGGTCACACTGGTGTGCAGGGTCTCCATGAAAGGATACAGTCAGCAGCACAGCAATCAGCAGCCCTGCACCAAACAGATCAGGCACTAGTTTGGTCATGTCAGTCAGCTCCTGACACATTTTTTCCCCTCAAAGCATACCCACAACTTAAACTCAGAACATATTTACCAGCTAACATCAGTAATGTTAAATTATAGAGGATAAACACAAAGCATCCGTTTCTGGACTGAAGTGCTACACCCTAGCTCTAAGAGAGGTAAAAGTGAAAGCAGAATAGAAGTTATAGCCCTGTATCATATTTGATATTCTCTATATACATACCACTAGCACTCCCCACTATTGGTCTGCTTAACTCCTCTAATTTAGGATCCCTCCTGTCCTGACCATACATGGGTGCCCTGAAATACATCCGTGAGCATAGTATGATCTATTGACACACCAACAAAAATAGGGATTACAGAAGCACAGCATTTCATAAATAGAAAGCTGGCCTATTTTGAACGCCAAGAGCAAATACATTTCCCTTCTCAGAAGGAGCACTCCCAGGAGAACTTGTTTGTACTCAGCCTAAGCAACTGCCTGCATGAGGAGAGCATGTCAGAGAGCAGTAGCACCCTGCTCAGATCTGATCTCTAGGACCAGACCCAGCTTCCTTCCTCTCCCAGTCCCTCCAACATAGCCAAGGGCCTCCCAACACACCCCTTTTATGCTATGTGTGATGGGGTGTGGAGGGGTGTGTACAGGAAGCAATTAACTCCCCACAGCTGGACTAATTGCTACAGGATGGAGAGACAACTGTGGTCCCTTTTCTAGCCAGTTTAAGGATTAACCTCTTCTTTCCTTGTGTCTTAAGGGGGTGCAGGCAGCCTCACACATGGTGAATTAGGGTACAGCTTTGAACATATTTGGCAGCTGACTTTCAGCAGGAAGCTCACATCTGAATGACTAAGGGCTATCTCCCTGTCTTTAAACAAAGCGTAATATCAGGGTTGGATTAAAAACAAAGTTCTGTGTTTACATTTGTTATTATAAATTCAGTTCAAGCAAATATAATCATGTCCTGTAGAGATTAACAGAAAGCATAGGAAAGGAAACAGAACCATATAGTAAAATCTTCTGTCATACATACAAGCGATTAATAGGTAATTGAATGATAATATTACAAATAATAATACATGGCACTTATATAGCACCTGCCGTCTGAGGATCTCAGCACTTTGCAAACAGCTACAAAATCTCACACATGCTAACAACATGGCTTATGATCTTTTCAGCCTAACCTTTCAAAACTTTACATGCCATATGAGCGTGTTAAAACCAGGAAATGAATATGCCTATGACTTCACAGAAGTAGACATGCTTTTAGGTCTAAATCTGGTGCAAATATGTGCCCACCCTGTGTGAATCTGGCCCCAGAGTGGCTACAGCTAGGAAATTGTTGGAGTGAGGTATATATATATATGTCTGTGTGTGTGTGCACATACATATTTAATTACTATCTGAGTTTTCATTCATTTAGGGTGGGTCTTGGTTCAAGGACGGAGTAATAACTTTTAGTGCCAGAAGTCATCTTTACCTTATGCTGCCTGAGACAGAAAGAAAAGGCAGTTCAGCCCTCAAAATGGAGCTCCTGTGAGGAAAAAAACATATAATTCTTTTTTTTTTTGGCCAGGTTAGACAGAAGATTCATAATGTGCCCTTGATGCAGTGTCTACCACAGGTGCTCACATAAAGCCCAGCCAGATGTAAAATCTAGATTAGAAGTTAAATTTCCTCCTGTAGGTATGTTGGCAATGGCACTTGATGCAAAGCCCCACACATGTACACCTGATTGTTGACTGCAAGGAGTGGTGGGTGAATGATGAAGGTACATAACATAAAGACTAGCAGATTCAACCCATGTGCTTGGCAGATATATTAAAGTGTGCAGAGTAATTATGGTCTGGTTTTGGAGAAGGCAACAGCAAATCCTGTCCAGAGGCACCAAGAATTAAAGAAGCCAGATTTGTCCCCAGCTTCTCATGTGGCCTTAAGAACATGCAGTGACTGAATAGAGATGGTGGTGGCTCATGAGCATGGTACAACCTTAGCAACCTGGGATGCTGGGATCGATCTTCAGTATAGTCAGTGGTTCATTATGTCACCTCAGTTAAATGATTTCTCTCTAGATTTCTTCTTTCTTTGCTCTAAAGTGTAAACTCTTTCTGCTTTTTAAACCAAGTGGGATTTTTAAGCTATTATTTAGTTTAATTAATAGGCAGTTTCTAATGGTCTAGTGGTCCGTGTGATACAAGAAGACCCAGGGACATGAGAACAATGGCTCTCCATTAATCTTTTGTTCTTGGCAAAGCCAGTAGTATTGATTGAGTGTGATATCAGATGAGGCCTCACAAAACTACTATAATTCTAATACACCTTAATTTCAATATTATGAAGTACTGCTGAGGACTATAAGCCATTAACTGAAGCTTTTTGTTTTCAGATATATCTATTTCAACACACAGTTCTTTTAAGAATAACAGTGAACACAATTTTCTCTTTCTTTCCCCGCCTGCCCTCCCCCCCCAACTATCATTTCCCATCTTTATTCTAGAGAATTTTAGTCTTCTTCACAATAAATTCTTAAATGAAGAATCAACCTAGAGTACCCATTTCTCAAATTCAGACTATCCAATCAGGGACCAGAAATAAAACCAGGTGAATGGTCACACACGAGGAATAACTTAAAGTAAATAATCATAGTGTTCAAATTACAGATAATTCATAGGGTACAGTTTGCTCACAAAAATAATTCAGCAGACAATTACAAATAATGAACTAATTTGTGAAAATCACAATCAGCTCATATGCATTACATTTACAGAAAAGCTGAATCTGCTGGATGAATTATTTGTTATGAAGAGTTCAACCAGAACCACTATTTACTTCGCAGAGTAGCAAAATCCAAAAAGCACACAGTGGAAACCACCACAGAATGGAAATATTTACATATTATCTATGTTCAAAGTGTGCAATGAAAGTTGGAGAGAATACCCAGCTAAAAAGGCATGCTAATCACCCTGCAAATCATAATGTACAATTAGCATTCAAAAGTATTAAAATGGCAAGCAAATAAATGCAAACATGTGACCAAACTGGGACAGAAAATTCTAGATCAGTATCATACTTCCTTACTGATAGCATTTATCTCATGGGTAGAGGAATGGAATGATGTTTTTATTATTGTTGCACAGACAGGGCACAGATGATGTTTTTACTATTGTTCCCATTCAGGGCACAGACTGAAATTTCAAATTCATTTGACTTAGACACAGGCCTCCTAATTACTATTGCATAGAAATTAGACTGGTTTTGACTAGTTTCATACTCAAATATGATGGTGTGTGAGGTGTTTGGATCATTTGGGATAATCTCTTCTTGCTTCATTTTGGGATCTTTTGTTGCAGGAGCTCGTCCTATCTCATCTTAGCTATGGGCTTCCAAAGTACACCTTCTATATAGGAACAAGCTTGGACCAAGTTTTAGACCAGAGCTTCACTGTTCTAAACACATTTACACTGTTCAACAGCTTTAAATAAGTCATTTCCCATGAACAATATCTTCTCGCAATTTCACAATCCCCATTATAGACTTTATTTATAATCCCATGTGGAAAAATATTGCTAAGGCAACATTGAAAAAAAAAAAAAAGGAGCTTAAAATGAACATATGTTATTTGGGTAAAGTTAATAAATTGTAGCTTTTATTCTTTTCCCCTCTTTTTTGTTTCCCCCATCTTGGGTCAGACCAGATCCAAATAAAACTGAGTAAGGATTTAGGATTCAGTTTGGGATCAATCCCTTCCTAACAGAATATTTTTTCTGAGCAGACCAGAACACTATGTACCTTCATTTTTTTGTCTTTTTTAATATTGGCCATCATTTCAGCCTGTGTGCTTTGCGGCATGGGATTCAGTATGAAAGTTGCAGAAGTGACCAAAAAGCCAGTTTCCTAAGCATCCCATATATCCTCAATATTTCTAAGCACTCTTATTCCCTACTACTCCATATGGCACTGGAATACTCAGTGGGAGTGGAAGCAGAAGAAAAATCCTGGGTGAGGCTACATGAAGCTACAAACAGCATTTGAAAGCTGAAGTTGTCTTGCCACTCTGACCAGAAAGTCTCCACAAACCACTAATAAATGTACTTCAGACCACAGTTGGGGAAGGGCTGAGATAGACAAATCATTTAATAACCAGAACATGCTCTTCATTCACAGTGCTTTCTTTAAAGGGGAATGAAAAAGGGGCACAGTGTTTGACAAAGTATTTCCTTTAGGCAGTACAATACTTACTTTTAATTTATAATCCAGTTTACTTGGTCAAAATGACTTTTCCTTCTCATTTTGCTGCTATGTACTTTGCTGGGAGCCAGCTGGTCACCACTTTCTGCCCTAGAGGTAGCTGCTTTTCACTGGTGCTTTATATTGTTGTGAAGTGCTTAGGGATTTACAAGATGGAAGACACTATAAATGTGAGAAATTGTGGTGCTCATTAAAATTATTACGAAACTTCCACTTTGTATTAGCCAGATCTTTTTACAGCCACTTTACCACTGAAGTCATCAAAATGTCATCCATCCTTTCATCTAGGAGACAGGGCTCACCAGATTTGTTTAAAAAGCATTAACCATCACAAAATTCTGCACAATTTGTATAACTAAGGCCTGCACATAGATAATCCCCAGTTTTGCAAAAAAAAACCAGGCTCGCACTCTGCTAACTTCAAACTATCCAGAATGTGGCCTCTTCCTATATGCAATGTTAGTTAAACATAGACAAATGTAATGGTCCCATCTCAAAAATACCAAGCTTGTTCAGACAAATACATGTTATTTATCCTTTAATTCTCTATAGGTCTTGTATGTGGAAAATCATGAATGAAAATATCTGATTTACATCTCAGGACATCATAAACAAAAATAATCATTACAATACATGCACATACATAAAATCTTCATCAGCTGAAGTTAGTCCAAATGGTCCAGTAAGGAAAAGAAAAAAATTCATTATGTAAGCATCCCTGTTTTATCAGCTCCATAGAAAGAGATGGACGCTTAACTAAAGCATTATTGTTGAAGTAAAAGAGAAAAAAAACCTACCCAACAACAAAAAAACCAAAAATTATGACATTCAATTACACTATTAAGCAAAATTAACTATTCTTCTTGTTCTTTGAAAAGAGCAAGATAAAGCACAAGATCCAAATAATCAGGTCAGCAGCAATGAATTCTGAAGAAAAGCTGTCTAGACTTCTATTTCATTTTCAAATTTGAATGGTCGGGTTTTGTGTGCCTGTGTGTGTTTGCTCCTTTGAATTCTCAGGGTGGTCACGTTAATAAGTTTGCCCCAGCAGGTAGAGTGAAGCCTGGATCAAGGTGTGGCATTCTCTCTTTGATGTCGGCTGTCACGCTCGGCTGCCTCTCGATCTTTTTGGCTGCCATCAAGTCTGTTGTCGTGGGAGACCAGGTAAACCAGAGCTGTTCTGTGGCACAACTCAAAGGAAAGTCTGCTCAGAGAATGCTGTGAGAGGCTCTGGTCCTCACCACCTGAACAGGCGAGGAGGACCTAACTTGTAATGAACTTTTAAATGAAAAGGCATTGATTCTCACTCAGCTTTTAGGAGAGGCCACAGTATGTTGGTGCAATAGTAATTACTGAAGTCTGTTTGAAGGGGAGCTATTCAACAGAAAGGAAATGGTGGACCAAGATAAATAGTGAGTTGGCACATATTTAGAGAATTAGAAGCACAGTTCACAAAAAACACTGAGGGGATAGTTGGAGGGAGGGGTGGAGGGGTGGAGTAAGGCTTTCTTCAACTGGGAAATTGCCGGACATTTAGTGAAAGGAAACAAAACACATAAAAAGAAGAATTTTCTCACCTTTTCTATTCCTACAGACACAAATAACTAATAACGGCCATCTGCAAAGCAAGATGCAAAACCAAATGAGCAGTTTAAAAGGAAGAATCCAACACTAGCTTTTCATTGAGCACAGGGAGGTCTGTTTCAAAGGGGAGCTCAGTAGGTACAGTCTATTATTTATTAGTGTGACTAATGTGAGGAACTCCCATGGTTCGCATGAGGAAGTTTTTCCCTGCTTATCTCAACATTCTTTAGCATAAAACCTTTCATGCAAGTTGTCCTCAAATGTCAAAAATGTTTTCATCTGAAAAAGAAGGTAGAAACAAAATGGTCTCATCTCAGAAGCTGAATCATCACACAGTATTCCTGAGATGATTCTATGATGTAAACTGTAACTGCTCTCATCAGCCCTGAGCACTGAAGATTTTAAAAATTAAATATTTTAATAGAAATAAGAAAGCTTCTATTCACTGAAGACTCTATCTGATGATCTTATTTTCTAGTCTTTACCCAGGCTGGTAAATGGTCTCAAATCCATGGAAATTTTGAGTGAGAACTGAATGAATATAAGACCTCTGGATTTGGTCTATTTAATCTTGAACATAGAGTCTGAGAATGAAAAAGCAGCCATTAGCCTCATGCTTTTCTAAAACTGAATACCAGAGCAATGCTTATGCACTTTATCTAGTCCTTCAAAGCTGCCACCTTGAGACAAACATAAAGCTGGGGTCAAAACCAGCCTTTCAAGGCCATTTTAAACAGAAGCTAGAACATTAATCCAATGCCAGTAACGTTGGAGGATTTGTGGAGGAGTACAAGCAGCTACATACAATCCAAGCAAGCTGAACTCCTGGAAGTCATCTTGCTGCATGGCTTTTTTTGACAGTATAATGAACTGCCATCACAATAAACACTACAATTTGAAAACAAGGCTGAAAACACTACAAACACCAGTTAATTTATTAATAACTTCTGAGGCTGGACAAGGCAAACTGAGGAACTAGCCCACTGCCTAACTTCAATGTCCTGAAACCAAGGAATTAGTCCAATGCATAAACTTGATGCCCTGCACACGGAGGTTCCCTCATTTCACAGTTTCCACAAGTGTCTCACCTTCAGTTTTTCATTCTTCTCTTCTATAGACCATGCAGGTTGGACTGTCATTTAGTCATTTTATAGCTATGTTTCTACAAATAGATGATTTACCTGGGTCCGGCCTAGTGGGAGAACACTTGGACTGAGAGGGTCTGTTCTCATGTAGGAGTGCACCAGCTGGTGCAGCCCTGCCATGGTATAGCAAAAATTTGGTTTATAAACTTTGGGGGGGTACAGGACAAGGGACAGTTCATCAGTTTCTCAAGAAACTGCAAAGAAGGCATTGAGCAGAGGAGTAGTGTCTTACCAGGAACAGCCTTAAAACACGCTGTTCAAAAGAAAATTAACATTTCAAATGTGTACCAAATCGATATCTAACATTATGGAGAGACTGACCAGTGACTTAGAAACTGCCTGTCCATCAGGAGAAGCTTGTAGGAAATGATCCCACAATTCAATGTGAGATGAGAAGACATTGCAGAACATGATATATTATTGCAGCACCAGTTTAGTCATTTGTTATCTGATGTGTATTTGAAGTAAACTACCAGGAACTCTCAGGCAAGTTTCAACCACAAGATCTGTTGAGTTATTATTGTGGTCAGAACAGTTTCTGAAGTCCATATGAAATCTTATTTTTACTTTTTTCTTTTTTTTTCCCTTGTGGACTATAAGTGTTCATTATTTTATCAATGTTAACAATGGAATAGATGAGTAAAACTTCTAGAGGCATCTAAATGACTTAAGGACAATAAATCCCATTGGCTTTGGATTCTAAGTCAATTAGATGCATTTGAAAATTTTACCTTTTATCTGCATGCTTCATTAGTCAGATTTATTAACCAATCATTTAGGAAGGAAAAGGCCAGAGCAAAATGATCCCCAAAGTGTAAAATTTACAACACTGCTATCTATCCTTACCAATTGCCCAAGTTTAATTCTCTAATTTAATTCATTAATTAAAGAATATGCTAATTGACTGAAAAACTCAGGCAGAGGTTTCTCTCTGAGCTTTCCCGTTGAGAAAAACAGATCCCAGTTCCTAACAAAATACACATATCAAGCATGAGGCCATTGAAATTCTTTTCAGATCTGGGCTCCTGTTTAGCACAGGAGCACTTTTCCCTGTTGAATATACTATTTCACCTGAACTTTCCCAAGAAATAGGACTTTCATAGTTTCCATTTCTCATCAATTCTCCAGCCCATTGTATTCCATTGTCAGCAAGTTCATTCCAAATATTCCATTCTGAGTTATTTTCCAACTATTTCACTCATTGTACTCGATCTCTGTGCCCCAGTCCTACCTAAAATAATGCCTCAACATTTTTACCAGGACTGAGTCAAATGGACAAAAAGCTTAAAGTACTTCGAAAAGCATCTCTGCAGAGGAGAGTGTTTCTGTTTCACTGTAATTCCTTTCTTTCATACTGCTGACATCTCTGCAGGTAGCTTTTTTGCCTCTGGGCAATAGGGTCATAGGTTCATAGTACAGCAAAGGGGGAAGGCTGAAGAACTTCCTTTCCTCTTGGCCCAACACGGCATGTGTGCTATGCACTGTATTTCTCCACTCTTCCCATCTGCTACATAAACATTTAATAGCCCACAACTGTGTTGAAAAGCTGATAAATTCTGACACATTGGCCCATTTTCTCACTTAAGCCTACAGTATGAAATAGTATATGGCCTTCTCAGCAGGAGAATGCATTCAAGTCCCATCCTTGTTTTTTTCAATGTGTTTTCAATATAAACTCTTTCAGATTCAAAGCTGAATATCTTGCAGCAACTATTGACCTCACACTCATGATAAAAAAGAAATCAAAACCCCAAAACAGCATTGAGATTATTGGCCTGTGAAATTTTCTGTATATTTACAGTAGATCAGAATTAGTGAGAGAGATAGAATGGAGGTTTTATATCATCAATTTAACATTAATTACCTAAATCTCTTTGAGGACATGTAACAAAAAGCCCCCGACATTTGTGTCACAAAGATTATTATAATGTATTGCCAAGTCATAGCATTGCTGCACTGGTAGATAGAATTCAAATTCAAATCCAGGCTAAAGATGCTACAGCTGCCACCCTTGCCCAGCAAAGCCCTCTTAGGTTCAAAAGTTAGCCGTCCTCCTGCCTGCCTCCACCAAGTCAGCTCCTGATCCCTGGAGATTACTAATCCCGACTTCTCTGCACACAGTTGACAGGAAGAATAAAGCCATTGTGCCTTCCTAATAATTCAGGCTAATCACATATTTATAAAAGAAAATTAGGAGGAAGTGATTAACTCCTTCTAGTTCAGCTATTGATAGTATAGAGTTAATAAAGAGGCAGCTGGAATAGCTTTAAAATGTGTTTAAATTTTAACGTGCTGTTATAAAATAATAAATGTTTAAATAACTACGGTTTGGATTAGCCTAGTTGCCCAATATTGCACCATTGTCACCAAGGAAACATGGAAAAGTGAGTTGACAGAGGCTTTCATTTTGGACACGTGTATTCAACCTGAAAGGATATGTATATTGTATGGAAGGTCCAGAGCAGGTGTCTCCCTTCTGAAGAAAACTGCAGTAATCATTTCAGATAGAAAAATAATGTGATATGGTTGGAATTCCTGCAAGTTAGGAAGTATTTCCATCCTTCTTTTTGTGTGTATTATAATGTTATGAATCCTTGAGAGGTCGTGTACCCAGTGCAACAAAAAGAGAGATGGCTGCTACTCTCCAGTGTTTGCAGTCCCTAGTAGCTCAGTCTTAAAAGAATACTGACAGACCTAAAATGAGAAACCAGAAAAGCCTCAAAAAAAAAAAAAAAAAAAAGCAGAATGCAATTAGTCGTTCCACCACATCATGGGTTTGGGCAGGAGCTGTATCCCCATCCCTGTGTTCCTGGTATTTCCTGCATCTCCCACGGAAGTGTTGACTCACTCCTGACTTTCTCAAGTTCCCATTCGAGGAGAGGCTGAACAGTACTCAGTGCCATCATTGTGTAACAAAGTCACAGGCATACAGCACCTTTCAAGAAAAAAAAATCAGTATATCAGCAACTGGGGCCCATGGCACATAAGGTCCTCTGGGAAGAGAGCAGGAAACGGTATATTTAAAAGAGAGCAGTATGCTGGAAGAAAATGAATTACTGAATCCACCCTCATATTGTCCTGTCCCCAACAGCAAGCAATTTAAAACAGTGTCTTCTCTGCAGTAACACCTTTAAATATAAAGTGATATGCATATTTTTGTTGTTGAAAAATCTTTACTTTTATCAGGCACCAGACACCATGAATATTATCAAAAACTAGTAACTTTTGGATTCTTCTCCATATACTGACAATCTGTTCAGGCATCCAGGAAAGGCATGGTGAAAACTTTACTAATGCTTTGAATATTAACCTTTAAGCTCAGTCAAAAATAAAATGAAAATACAATATTTCTATGGATATCCAGCTACATTTTGGACACTTCCTTCTTCTTGACACATTTTTAGTTTGCATTTTTAGTTACTGGTATTTGGGAGAGAGAAAACACAGGAAAGACAGACAGCTGGAAATGACAAACAGCAAGATATTAAAGACCCCAGTCCTACTATTTGTGCTGGTAACAGGGGAGAGCTGAGGCCATGCATGCAAGCAGAAGGACCTGTTGGCAAGGGGAGGATGTTTGTATGGATGAAGAAACTGCAGGTTCAAATCCTTGTTCTGCTTGACTTTGTCTTTCACAATGAATATTTAATAAATCTCACTTCAAAATGATTCAGGGCAGGGACCTGAACATAATCTTCCACATCCAACAAAATTTTCAAAATATCTCCATCTCACACTGGAAATGTGTTTACATCTTACAAAAATTTCACTGGTTTTCAGACAGGCTCATTTCCAAGGAAATTCGCAGCATTGTATTTAAGTTTTTCCTGCTTTATCACTGGTCAGGCTTGGAGCACTTCTCCAGTAGTGTTTAGGAGGAGAACAGGAGGCTCTGAGATCCTACAGCTGAATCAGGATATGTTTTATCTGGGAAAAACAGTACATTCCAAATGAATGCTAAAATCAAAGTGAAGAGAAACAGGTACAGCTCTAACACATTTAGCCAGCTAAAGTAAATCTCGTTTGTTTATCTTGACCAGTTAATGGTTTAAAGAATGGTTCAGCACTGTATATACCTCTCATTCTGACACTGTCTGAAGAATGGATTGTTTCTTTCTTTTTTTTTTCTTTTTCAGTCATCTCTGTGAATTCTTGTGTGAATGTTTTCCTCCTTGTCCTTTGTCTCTTCTTTTGTATGATTCATGCTGAATGCTTGTCATCTATCCATTGAATTGTTTGGTCATGGACATTCCCAACGAAAATAAAAAAATTCCAAAATAAAATACTAAAACCAGAAGCTTACAATGGCCTCTTAGTATGAATGAGCAGGAGAAGAAAATGAACGTTGAGAAAAAAAAAATCTCATGTTTACAAACATTTACCTTCAATTATTAACTATTTATGAAGGAAAATAGCCACAGATACCTGATTGGCAAATTGGCTTATGTTTAAATAATGTGTCTAAAGTTTGACTGAGCACAGAAGTTCATCTTTAAATAAACAAATGGTACCATAATGTTATAGTCATTAAATATAAACAAGCAGCGGTCATGGTACCCACCTGCCACACTAAAGTTGTGCAGAAGCACCCGAGTTTCCTTACGCACTTTCAGTGAACTGTGAAGAGGTTCCTATCAGGGAAAGTTACTTAAATGTGTTAACGCTCACAGTTTTTTTCTTTCATTGCATCTCAGTAGTCTGTTGGTGAAGTAAGGTTGCTGGAAAGGAAATAGTTTCCCAATGCTGCCAGCACAAATAGGTAACTTGAGACCTCTCTCCAAATACTTCAGCGCTCATCGTAGAATCACGTTTAATGTGCCTCAGATGCAATACCCTGTTTGAGGTATAGGACACAGCGGCAGAAACTGGCAGGTGAGCAGGGAGTTTAACTAATTTTCTGGGTTTCTCTCTATTGCTGGGCCCATTGTGAAATGCTGGCCACTGGTTTGACTGGTCCCCATCTCTCGCGGTAGCACTGCCAAGCATCACATTCCTGTTCCAATGTTATAAGGACTGATAGTTTCTCATTCTTACAGGAGGATTTTCTATTTGCTTTTTGGGGAAGTCAGTTTAGAAAGGTGGTACATCTGAATCTAAAAAATGAGAGGGACTTGGTAATAGCAATGAGAAAAGAAATTAATTAATGCCTGTTAGCCTAGGACCAGATTTCTCCTGTGACCAAAATGCTGCTGGGGAAAGCTGCAGATATTCTCCAAAGGTTAATATTACTTGGAAATTTAGGATTTGAGAAAGAAATTAAGACTGCTTCTTTACATGTCCCCTTCCTCCCACCCGTGGCTCTCCTAAATCTTGCTCCTGTGGCAAGAACCTAAGTTCTTTCCGAAGGGCACAGCTGCATCTGGATGCAGAAAGAGGAGCTGTCTCAGGGCCACTGTAGTCTATGCAGAGCTCCATAAAGTAGGGCTGTGACCCAGAAACCATTGATTTAAATTGGGCATAGAGCAGAGACCAGAGTACTGGGCTTAGTATCTCCCTCTTGCCAGGCTCACTCTAGAGTAGATTTGTGTTCTCAATAGGGTGGAGCTCTCCAATCATATTTTTATAAATAATTTTAAGTCTAAATCTAATAAAGAATCAATTTGTTTCTCAAGCCTCTATTCAATTCATAGTTGCGTGAAATGCATATTTAACACTTTAGGAAAACCACACTGAAAAGTACATTTGAAAAAGCAAGAGAAATTCCACCGAAGGCAACAAAAATAAAGAGATATTCTCCAATGGCATAAGGATGGTACCACAAGTGGTAACTCTTGCCCATGTACCCATGCTTGGACAAGCTACCCAATCTGTTTGATTCACAGTGTGCAACAGGTCTGACTTGTCCTTCTTTTATACTTTGTGAAGTTAATTCCACAGATAAAAATTGGGAGTGAAACACTACCAATCCAGTATTGTCTACCTGCCTACGTGTCTAGCATTCCATCACTTTTTTCTGGGCAAAGGTAAATTATTTGAAAAGAGTTGAGATTGTAAAGAATCAGATCTTAAGCATTTTTAAAACTTACCAGACCATGTTGAAAACAACAAAGTGTTCTGTGGAAAGCATTTTTAGCTTGGGGAATGCAGATGAGAAAACATAGGGATTGAGCAATTAAAAGCCTTGATTCCCCGCTCCCACCTCCAGCATATGGCAGGAAATTGGACCAGAATCAAGTGATGTCTCTCCTCAGTAGAGTCTGACTTATGACCTCTAAGACAATGGAGTCACAAGCTATCCCGAGGCTTGATTGAGAAGCCACTTCAACATTTCCATAAGTCATTCTGCCATTGCAGATCTGTCACAATTTTGTCATAAAGTTTGCAGAATTCTGTTGACATTGTGTCATCTCAATAAATGCAAAGGGAAAAAAAATGAGTCGGGGCAGGTGCGAGCACAGATTTCAAGTCTAATGCGTGGGCTGCTGCATGTCTTCTGACATAATCTAGGCTCTCATACTTGATGTTTTTCTGGAGCCGTGGTGAACTCTTCCATCCTTTAAAGCGATCAACCTCATTTGACTAATTTGAGAAGAAAAAAAAAGAAAGAAAAACACTTCACTTCCCCTCTCAAAGTGTCCTCGGCCAACATGGATCTTTAAAAAGTAACAACGATTTGGGGCCTGGTTGTCATTTACATGAAGGTCACTTCACACTGATCTGGCTGTGTAAATGGGCCATAAGTTACTTCTACACCCACTTGAAAGACCTCTTACGCTTGCCAGAATGATGTAAAATGGCCTCAGTGTAAGTGAGAATTCAGGCTCTTATTTTTAAAGCACTATCCCTTTAGGGAGATGCCACAGTCAAGCACGTTATATTCCACTAATTATCTTAATGGAAGCCTGCAGCTTGCAGAAGACAAACAAAATGCTCTCTGAGAGCATTACAGCAACAACCCCCAGGACAGGCATGATCCACAGCAGAAGGTCCCAGGGCCTCCAAAGCACCCAGATAGCTCCCTAACTTTTAACATCTGACCAGCTCTGTTGACTGTTCAAATGCTTGAACACATAAGCGTGCTGGTAATTTGGGGCCTTTCAACATCAAAAGGCATAACCCACCAACATGTGAGATATCTGTTAGTACCAAGCATGGTCAGATCTTTCTACTGCTGCAGCTTCAGTGATTGCTTTTCTCATAAGCTCTGTCCAGCTGTGATGGGATATTTGTGCAGTCAAGCCTATTCACATCTGAGTTAATAATTGCATCTGGGAGTCTAGAGCTGAGAGGGTGTTCGTGTTCTTCAATATGTCAGCAGCTCAGTGCTGTGTGGCATGGTTTGCATAGAGGCCTTCTCAACTGTGATGGTGACTTTTCATTATGTTTAGTAGGAACCAGCTTGAAATTACTTGTGTCAAATAGACTAATGAATAAGCAACCGAGAAGAAGAAGCTTCAGAAACTTTGGAACTTATGAGATTTCACATTAATACCAGTGGCTTTAATAGCTTTTTACCTTTTCCTTCAGTCTTCCATCTGCCCATATTTGAAGAGAGTTTTAATATTATTTCTAGAAGTTGCATTTGTGACCTGGATACTTTGTGTGAGAAATGGGATAAGTTAGGAGAAAGATACAAATGCCAGGTATTGGGAAGATAATTTGTTTAGGTAGTTTTATTGCATTTAAATTCACTCTAAACCCCAAGGAGGGCTCAAAGAGGTTAGAAACGCAGAGCTCAAACTGATAGAAAGAATTGTGTGAAACATGATTTGAGCCCAGTCCAGACTTCAGTTTTGTGGACCCTGGGAGAGCTAACACATTCAGATCCCCAGGCAGATGCCTCCCAAATCTCCATCACTAATCCCCTAGAAGCCTTCTGTTATTCTCTCATCTCCATCAGGCTGAAACAAACCTTATCACCTTTGTGTAGCTCCCAAAGGAGGCAAACCAAAATTTTCTAAAACTTTTGGAAGGCAATGGCAAAAACAAAGTCTTCATTAACTAGTTTTAATCAGAGCCTACTATTCTCATTTGTGCATCACTTCAGTCAATGATATGATATTTAATTAAAATATTTCATTTCACACTTCCATTCTATGACTTTTAAAACTAAATATTTCTATACAAAGATACAGCCAAAAAAGCCAATTTGTCCTCACATGCTTCTCAACCATTATGCATTTGGCCTTTATTGCCCTCATTCTTAATTTAAGGTCTCTTATTTATCTCCCTAATCAGTGGGCTTGTATAAATCAGATCTCATTCCCTTCAAAGTAATTATCAAGCAGAGAACTGTTAATTTCATTTTGGATCTTTTTATGTGCAAAACATGAAAAATAAAAGGCCCACATGTTACTGCACCTCCAAAATGTGAGTATTAATACCTCGGAATGCATACAGGTATTTCTTTAAGACAAGATGAGGATTTTTCAAGTGCCAGTTTTGTCTCCTGTGCCTCTTGAGGCTTCAGGTTTCTGCTACATCACCATGGGCTGAACTGAGCTTGCATGAAATTGCTGGGCAAACTGAGGGAGGAAAGACCCTAGGGTCTCCTACTGGAGCTTTCCCAGTCCAGCAGAGGTTTTTATCAGCTTTGACATGAAGACAACTTCCAGCATCTCCGATCTGCCCTGGTGTCTGAGCCATGTGGTACTTAACCTCAATGGTCTCAGCTTAGAGCTATGGCTTGTAAGATGCAGTTAGTAAGGTAGGGAAGTTTAATAAACTGGATCCTCAGACTACCAGCTTTATGTAGGTGTAGATTGTAATATCCAGAAATCACAATCATGAAAGTCCAGCAGCCAAACAGCAGTTGCAAGGCATTGATTGTCATAAATGGCATTACTACAGCACTGAGAATCCCCTGATACCAAAGAGGCACATTCTTCTGCTTGTTCTATGTGCCTAAAGTCCAAGCCAGTTTTAATGCCAAGAGGTGTTTTCCTTTAGAACTGCTTGTATATTAGCAAGAATATATTTGTTGGAGTAAAACCCTCTGCCTAGATTTATCTGGGGAAATAGAATTGATTTCTCAGATGGGTTAATCGCTGGATTTTTTGTTCAAAGTCCTGAAGTGAGAATGCAGCAATTTCACCAACCCCAGAAAAGTGTAGCTCTCTAAGAAACGTGTTTTCCTTTCTTTCCCTTCTCTATTGAATGACTGCAGTTGCAGCCAATACACGCTTTCATCCATCAGTGTGGGCATGCTTTACTTTGATGTCATCCAGACACCCTCCTACCCATCTTTATACTCTTCTATCAAGAACAAACATAAGTTTTGACTGAAAAAAAAAAAGAACCTAAGTTATCCCTGAGTATTTGGACAGCAATATGTTCTGTTAATAGACAGAGGAAGGCCTTGAGTATGATACGAGAGCGAGAGCACCTCCTCTATGAAGACAGGCTGAGAGGGATGGGACTGTTTAGCCTGAAGAGAAGTCTGCAGAGAGACCTCATAGCAGCTTACCAGTACCAGAAGGGAGCCTACAGGAAAGCTGGGGAGGGACTATTTGCCAGAGCATGTGGCAATAGGACAAGGGGCAATAGTTTTAAACTAGAGCAGGGCAGGTTGAGATTAGATATTAGGAAGAAGTTCTTCACCATAAGGGTGGTGAGGCACTGAAACAGGTTGCCCAGAGAGGTGGTGGAGACCCCATCCCTGGAAACATTCAAGGTCAGGCTTGAGAGGGCTCTGAGGAGCCTAATCTAGTGCAGGATGTCCCGGCTCACTGCAGGGGGTCTGGACTAGATGACCTTTGAAGGTCCCTTATAACCCTGTGATTTTATGATTCTATGAACGGTTGAAGGCTGGCACATAAGTTACCTTCTTTTGCCAGATTGCTGGTGGAAGGACAGGAACTTCCATTACTTATCCTCCTTGGTGTCCCCCTGACTTTCCCTGAGATGCTCAAGAAATTGTATGTACAAATGAAAAAGCCTAGTGAGGGAAAAGAAGGCAGGAGATAATGAAGGAGAAAGCATGACAGAAATAGTACAAGAACTGAAGGCATCTGACCAGTGTCTGGGCAGAATGCCCAGGAGAGGTGTAATGGATAGGTCTGATGCTGCTCTGCAATACAGATTTCATTGGTTTCACATATGCCATTAGGCACTGCACAATCAAGTTTGTGTCGTGTCTGGAAAGATCTCTGGAGGCTTCTGTTCTTCTGAACTTTTCTGTTATGTTGTCCATTCCACAGACACAAACCAAGAAGGGAACAGAAAATATCATTGCTGGGAATGCCTATTGTTTATGAAGAAAAGTCAGCACACACCAGAATTATGAGGAAAAACTGCAGAAAGCACATTGGGGTGGAACACACAGAGCTCATGTTTCGGAATAACACCAGTGTCACTCCTCCTCCTCTCAAGCAGGACCACAAAAGTGACTCAGCTGTCCCTGCTTGGAGACAGATCTTCAGGAAGCAGCAAGGAACATTTTTACAAATGTTAAGTGGAAATGCAGCACCAGCTTCATATTCTTCTTTTGGCCGAGTGGTCCCAAGAACAAGTCCCAGTTCTCTTATGGGACAGGTCCTGCTCCAGCTCTTGTCCTAACATCCAGAGAATATTTCAGAGACATAATTATCTCCTCTCACCTTCATTTCCTCACCTTTTTTCCAAACCTGGGACTTCAAATCAGCTTATTCCAAAGAAATGGAGATTTTACCCACAGTTTTCTCTTTTACAATTTACCTCCTGCTGCTATCTCTGCTATTATATCCATTGCTGTAATCCCATAGCCAAAATGGACACCCTCCCAAGAACACCTCACTCCAGATTCACTTATTGTCATGACTCAATAAGCTGCAGCTCTAAAAGTTGCTTTTCTCATGAGATTTTTTTTTAATCAAATAAGCATCTTCCTTCTTGATAGCTGGTGTGATTTGTAACTACACCTGTCATAGATCAGACTAGGTAGTATCTATCTCTCTGTACAAACAGAAACCTAGCACAAAAAGTAGTGGCTAAGACCATCACCCAGACAGAAATTAGCAGCAGACTGCACAAAACACCATGAAGTAAAGTTAGTGCCAATCATACAAAATTTTGATGCCAACAAGAAAGAATGAACAGGGCATATCCTCACCATTTACTAAGTATCTAGTATAACTACCACTAAGATGTCATTTTTTCCCATTACATGCTTTATTCCCAATGTTCCTCCAAAACCCTTTTTGGATAGGATGGGATAGGATAGGATAGGATAGGATAGGATAGGATAGGATAGGATAGGATAGGGCAGAAGTCTGGTAGCTGATTAAAGTCAATTATTGATACAATAGTGACCATGAACTTGCAATCTTTTTGCTGGTAATTAGAGAAATTGTAAAATTACATCTTTATTTCATAAAGGTTAACCATAGGTGGACAAAGGTGAGTTAATTCTAATATTGGCAGCTGAGTTACACATGCTATGCACACACACACATGCACAGAAAGTCCTCATTATTAAATCACAAAGCAATTAAAAAATTAAAAATTTCATAAGACCCCACATAAAAGAAATACAAGTGTTTAATGATGGATTATAAAGTGAAAGTGAGAAAAAAGTAAAAGCTCAGCTGTCTCAGGGGCTTCCCTTGCAGCCTGCGATACTGATTTCTGTCTTCACCCTCACACAAGCCGCAAGAGCTAATAAATTCCTGGCTCCCCTGCCTGGGAGCCAAGGCCGATTAATATCTGCCTACCTTGTTACCTAATTCATTATGGAATAGCAGTTAATTTGATTTGATATTATTTTAATAAAGTTCTGTGATATATAAGATTGTTTCAGGCTATCAAAATAATTTTCCAATTATTACGGTTACTCAAGCAAGTCTTTTTTTCTCTTCATGAGCGGCAGTTGGTCTGACTCAGAATACATTAGCTCCTACAGCTTCATCCTGGCCAGAGGAATACGAAGTATATGCATGATTACACCAGAAATGTTATTGCCAGTAATGTGAGCCTGCAGATCAAGGCTCAGAGTCCAGATTGATGTGCAATTACAGGCCCCCATGACGTCATGACACTGCTGATTACCCTTCATCTACAAATGAGTTAATGCATTAATACGCGGTCACACATACATATATGTGCATGCATGCATGCATGCAAGTATCTGTTATTTTCTGAATCCTGATACCCACATTTGAATGGTGGCGGTACATGAAGGCAATGTGGTGTAGATGTTGCATCTCACAGGTGCTTGTGTTACTTGCTCCTGGCATGGGCAGTGCCAGCTTGGCCAGCAGGAGCGGGTGGATGAGTTTTTCAAGCAGCAGGAGTTGCCTTTTCTCACTGTCATCACTTTCGGCCACTTCAACGAATAGAGACTTATGTCCCTTCGAAGAAGGTGTTGGGCTGCTCTTTTCTCTTGGTTACAGCGAATGTCTAAAAGAGAGGGCATGGGTGGAACTTGATTGAAATAGGAGAAGGCAGACTAGACAAAAGAGCAGGTGCAAACACAGCCATTCCATTTGCAGATGCACTGAATGTCATAATGTTTCTGCCTGGGTATGTGAGAGCATCTTCGTCATACACTTCTGGGGCTGAGCGGGTGGCATGCCAAACACTGTCACAGCCTCATCCTTGTCCCACCGGACAGGGCAAGAGTTTGCCATCATCTTCATTAGGGGCAGAACTGGGTCTGCCTTGGCAATTTCCTACAGTATGTACAACATAAAGAGAATGTATCTCACCCTTTTTTTCAATATTTCCTCAAAGGGCTTCTGTCAACATGAATCTATAAAATATCTCTACTACCATGCTGTGAGTCAGGAGAGGGCCTTGAATTTCAAATGGTGGAAAGAGATGTTGCTTGGTCCTCAAAAATAAGAACTGAAAGGACCTCTCTCTCAGACCATCATTTCAGTGAACACCCTGACACCTCCCCTCCACTCCTAAAGTAGCCTCCGACCCTGCAGGGGCCCATCCCATGATAACATTAAAGTTCCTGGAGGACTGCCATTTTGCCATTCTGTTCTACTGTTTCCTCGCCTTGATTGAAAAAAGAAGTGCAAGCACTTGAGTTTAAGCTGCTGATCATTTTTAAGTGATGGTTTTCTGCCTTATATAGTACATCACAGTTCCTTTTTCATATTCTGCTTCCAAAAGTGGTTATTCCCATTCCATTCAGCTAACTTAGAAGAGTGGTGGCTGACCCATGGGATGTATGTCAAATATGATTTACAACCTTTTTCATGCTTCAGCAGAACTCAGCAGAAGCATAAATGGATCAGAACATACCCTACATATGTGAGGAAATACAACTTCTTTTTGTTTTAGTATTTGCAAATTGCCTTATTATTTCCACTGCTTAGCTATCATTAAGTGCATGAAATAGCACTGTTAATAGCAGGGTGTTTCTACAACACTTATTGTGCAAAGACTTTATTACTACGAGTAAAGTGCATGCAACCTGCCAAGTGAAAGCACTATCATATCAAGTGTAGAGGTTAGTGTAATTTCTCCTTCTGTGCATTGATGTTTCTTAACTTACATTCACATTTGGGTGGGTTTAAATTGTTAGGACAAAAATTATGCTGTCTACCAAAAGGATATTAGTGAACGATGGGGGGATGGTTCAGATACTTAATGTGATACAGTTTGTCGCTTAATAAGCGACAGTAAGAATGTTTCTAAGTTTTCCTTTTAAAGTTATTGCTTTTTTTTTTTTTTTTTGCAAACTACATTTTTCTAACCCTTATAGGATGAAATATGACAGAATTGTTGGCTTGTCACAAAATTTACATACATAAAGGACTGTTTTAAGCATTCACAGTTTTAAATACAACCATTTCCAAAAGGAAGCTTCTGATACAATGTTCAATTTTAGAAAGCTTGACTTAAAATCTGTCTCCCTCCAATTTTTAGATTTTGAATATGTATGCTTTTTTATTTAACTAATATTTTAAAAACCTGATTTAAATTTAGCTATCGCATTTAAAAAACAGGCAAAAAGACCTATAAAGAATGCTGATTTATATTTTGAAAGAAAACCCAATGTCATTAATCATAACTGAAGTTTTTCAGTCACTCAGTATTAGTGATGCTGAAGTGAATTAACTAAAAGACTTTCATGCTTCTTGATCTTAGATCCCATGCCTGAAATCCTCATTCATTCAAATCTCCCTTACTCACGTAAGTTGTCCTATTGAAGTCAATGCATCTCAGCATGTAAGTAGGGTTTGAAGAGAGGCCTTTGGTATATAAAAGTGGGAAACAGAGTCGGTTCTCATGATTCTTGCATAGAAACTGGTAGGTTTACATTCTTTTCAACATCTCTAATGCATAATCAGCTAAAATTATTTTAGATCCAAGAAATTGCTACAAGATGGTTATAAATTCTTTGTGTGGACAACTTTTCCATTTGGTGGTAAAACTGGAAGGCCTTATCACTCTTTTATAACTTTCTATATAATTTTTATGAACGCAAACATAAGGCATCAAAGACTGCAGGCTGAAAACTTCTCTGTGATCCAAACCAAGTGGCAAAATTAAGTCCTGAAAAAGCTGAGAATCACATCTGGTTTATGGTCTGCTTAGACGACTTGGCCTGAGAACATAGCACAGGAGTAGATTGATGCAGAATAAGGCTCAAATTTAATAATCAAGCTTGGTTACTGAATACAGCTATAAAGATGGATGAAATGAAAAGTTTGTATTACATGTCTCCACTCATCACGTAACAAAAGAACATAAAATAAGGGGATGTTTTAAGACTAAAAAATGGTCTGTGCTGAAAAGGCATCAGATGTAAACAATATGGGGTAAGACTTTATTCCAAAAAATACCCAAGGAAGAACATGATGTCCATTGCTGGATAATGAGAGGGACCTAAGAACCTTAGGTCTAAGTTGCTGTCAGTCTGTAAATGTGCTTCTCTTTATGCAAGTGAATAAAGGTCAAAAAATCCTTTGTTACCTGACTGCCAATGAAGGGCTCTGCCAGCATATTACCACTGTAGAACCTCTGTTCTCCACCCTTCCCTTCCCTCTCCCTTCCCTTCACTCCACTCCTCCTCCCCCTGGGTAAGTCATTCTCTTTGCTGGCCAGCAGAGATGTTCTGGTAACTCTATTCTTCTCATCCTCCTCTGATCACATGTCTTGCAATACAGCCCATCTTGGATGGCATACAATAGAAGAGAACATCTAATTGAAAACTTGCATGCTGTTCTATTTCAGCTACTACTATATATAATGTTTGGCTATTCATCCACATCTTCTGCAAGTCACGGGATTGCAAATCCAAAGCTCATCGGTATCTGAGGCCCACAGAGGTTCTTAAATGTATCTTTAGCTACAGAAGCTGGGATATGGTCCTGAAGGAAGGGAAAAATCCTGGAAGTGCTATAGCCCCAGGGAATTGTTCTCACAATAACTGATGACAACCCTGACAGGGAAGATTTAATGTGCTTTTGTTCTATGGCTGGGCTTTCTGAATTGCCCTGTGAAAAACTGTGGCCACACTGAAGGTTTATCTTTCTAGATATCAATCTTAGGTATGCACATGACCCCCCACTCCAGCACTTCAGTCTCACGCTTGGACATGTTAACCTCACAGCGTCTCCTCAGAACTGTTAGTCCCATCTAACAGAGGAGGAGCTGAGACATAGCTGCAAGGCCTGTGGGCATCCTGACCTTTCAAACATCTTGAGGGTTGTTAGTAGTCAGCATGGTTTTACCAAGGGGAAGTCATTTCTAATTAATCTAATAGCCTTTTACAAGGACATAACCAGGTGGATGGATGATGGTAGGGAAGTGGTTTTTCTTGGTCTCGGTAAGACATTTGACACTGTCTCCCAGAGCATCCTGGTGGATAAACTGAGGAAAGGTGGCCTGGAGGGTAGAGTAGTGAGGTGGATTGAGAACAGGTTGAAGGGAAGAAATCAGAGAGTTGTGATTAATGGGACAGAGTCTGGCTGGAGACCTGTATCTGGTGGAGTCCCTCAAGGGTTGGTACTAGGACCAGTACTGTTTAGTGTATTAATTGATGACCTGGACGAGGGAATAGAGTGTACAGTCAGCAAGTTTGCTGATGACACAAAGCTGGGAGGGGTGGCTGACACACCAGAAGGTTGTGCTGCCATTCAACAAAATTTAGACAGGCTGGAGAGCTGGGAAGAGAGAAATTTAATGAGATTTAACAAGGGCAAGTGTAGGGTATTGCATCCCAGGTACCAGTATAGGTTTGGGACTGGACTGTTGGAGAGCAGTGTAGGTGAGAGGGACCTGGGGGTCCTGGTGTACAGCAAGGTGCCCTCATGTCCAGGAAGGTCAATGGCATCCTAGGGTGTATTAGAAGGGGATTGGCTAGTAGGTCAAGAGAGGTCCTTCTCCCCCTCTACTCTGCCCTGGTGAGACCACACCTGGAATATTGTGTCCAGTTCTGGGCCCCTCAGTTCAGGAAGGACATAGAACTCCTTGAAAGAGTCCAATGCAGGGCCACCAAGATGATTAAGGGAGTGGAACATCTTCCTTATGAGGAAAGGCTGAGGAATCTGGGTCTCTTTGGCTTGGAGAAGAGGAGACTGAGAAGTGACCTCACTAATGTTTATAAATATGTTAAGGGTGAGTGTCAGGAGGATGGATCCAGGCACTTCTCGGTGTTGGTCAGGACATTAATGGTTCCAAGCTGGAACATAGGAAGTTCCATCTTAATATAAGTAAAAACTTTTTCACTGTGAGGGTGACAGAGCACTGGAACAGGCTGTCCAGAGAAGTTGTGGAGTCTCTTTCTCTGGAGACATTCAAAACAAATCTGGACACATTTCTGTGTTTTAATTTAGGTGATCCTGCTTGGGCATTGGGGTTGGACTAGAATATCTTTCAAGGTCCCTTCCAACTCCTGACATTCTGTGATTCTGCGATTCTGTATGGACCGCTAGGTAAGTATATCCAAAGGATATCCCCTTTCCAATCTTCTTCTTTGCACTTTGTTATTGTACTCAGTGAAACCAGTACATAACAGTTCAGTCTGCTCAGAATTAAGTCTTCTTCATCACATGTAATAACCTAGAAAAATGTTTTGGACGTCATTATATTTTATTACTGCTAAATAAATGCCACCATATTTCTCTGGGGTTTTTTTGATGAGCAAATCACAGATATTTCTTAAGTAACTTTCCTGCTTAATATATTTTGAGGGCACACAGACTGACATTCTCAGTTTCTCTGAGATTTTTTTCAAAACTGCAACTAAATACCTATATATACAGGAGGAACCAAGCTCTGATGAGGTCAGTCGGTATGGAGACAGCCTCATGTAGTATAGTGACAAATGTCTACTTTTTCTATAGAACAACAGATATAATCGGCATCTTGATAAAGAAATAGGTCAAATAAAGGGCAGCTCAGAACACATCCACATGGAGGGAAGAGCAGATTATATGTTAATCATCGCACAAATGTTAGCAGACTTCTGAAAAATAGAAACAGTCTGAGTTCAGGGGCCTCAGCATCTGCAGTCTACAGCTACACAACCAAGGAAACTTTCTGTGGAAATAAATGGCATATATATTTGTTTTCCATGTACTGAAGCATAAAACAAGGGGAATGGTTACACTTGCTACATGAAAAAAAAAAAAAGACAGAATTAAATTTTCTCTCATATTAAATTTTGGATTCTTAAATATAGGTTCTTTAAAGAATAGCTAATTATATCCACTTATTTAAGCATACCCCAACTTGAGGCTGAGGCCTTATATTTTGTAACATGTGCATAAGTATAGAAGGCATACACTCAACTGACTTCAGAGAAAACTGTAACAGAAGCTATTTTAGTGATTCAGAGGGAAAGGATGAATGAGGGTTAGCAGCACTGCTGTAGATTTCAAGAAATGAAACAGAGTGTGTACTCTGCCTAGTCTTCCTGTGTAACGAGTTGTTTCACATTCAACTTTCCCAGCTTTAAAACTGGGGCAACACCACTTCCCACGTCCACCAAGGGACATGTTGAGATAATGACCTGCTCAGACCTAGCTGAAAGGGGCCTGCAGAACCTGTCGTACATTCAGCAGTTTGCCCTCATAGTCAGCAGAAAAGAGGAGGGAATGAGCCTAGAGGTGAGCAGTCACACAAGAGACATAAAAGTAAGGTAATTAAAAATCATTGGGTAGAACAGTGATGAAGTTTGAGTAATTGCATTCTCCCTACTTAGAAAAATAACTCCCTGAAGCTTCAATTTGGTCTGGGATTTATTCTTTATTTCTTCATTTG
The DNA here is from genome assembly GCA_013399135.1 of Heliornis fulica. Classification (NCBI taxonomy): domain Eukaryota; kingdom Metazoa; phylum Chordata; class Aves; order Gruiformes; family Heliornithidae; genus Heliornis; species Heliornis fulica. Next base: position 214,181 of record VXBZ01007307.1, read on the forward strand.
AAAGCAGCAGGTGTTGTGCTATATTGCTGTGCATTGTTAACACTTTGCCATGTTTCTCCTTAGCAGTGGACTGGCAACGTGATTCTCTTTAGCATGTAAAACACACTGTGGCTCTCTGAGTTGAAAAAATATAGATGTAAAATCCGACATACCTGGAAAGCCTGGTTTCTTGGGACATAGAGCAGGGTTCCAGTGGTTAAAGCAGGTTTCTATGGAAGGAAGAAGCAGGACTTGTTTTCTCACGGGCAGTCTCAACCTATCGTAGCTGCCAGCTGCAGCTCCACCATTTTCTTGGTGGAGCAGACAATCACAAAGATTTTTCTTCACCCAAATCAGTGAATTTGGCTCAAGCTGCTTTTGACATTAGCATAGGTTAGCACAGTTGTTCTCACCTTCAAATCAGTGAGGTCAATTCCATAGCTTGTTCTACCAGCCCTGTTCCAGGTAAATTCTTGAGACGCACAACAATAACTGATCTGGATAGATTGTAGGAAGAAATGCTTGAATCCATTTCTGCCATTTGTAAAGTGACCATGTATCTAAAGTGAGAGCTTTCTTGGGACTCTCACAAGATTCACATCTCCTGGAAAACTCCATATATACGGGGAATCCTGTAATGCTTATATAAGAAGAGTTATTTGTTGTAATGTGGTTCATTTGCTGTTCTGTTTTTTCAGTTGAGAATCTGCTTTGGTGAAAACTTGCTGTATGTCTGTTTAAATTACCTGTAAATTCCTTTTACCATTCAGTAAATGGTCATATAAATACATTTGAGTCACTTCACCCCTACGTGGAGGTTATGATGATTTGCACAGTAGATGTGGTTGTTAAAAGAGGATGGACTAAAATCAGGAACTTCATCTTTACCTTAAACCCTAATGCAAATTAGAAAAAGCAGAGCATGAAGGAAAGTGAAGAAAGTCCTGGCACACCTGTAGCCTTCCAAAAATAGATTTTTTGCCAGTCTATTCTAGTCTCTAGTGCCTAAACCCACTTACCAGTGTAATATCTGAACATCATAATAAACATGTCCTCGATTGCTTTCTCAAGTTTGGGCCATTCTGGGAGAAAATGAGCCTATATATATATGTGTGTATATATATACATATAGATAGGGAAACAAGCCCCAGAACATCTGTGCAGGTAAAAAAAAGAGGTGTTAGAACTTTTAATCATCCTTCATTTCCAAAAGTTTGTTCTACAAAGTTGGAATGAAAGCTTCACAACACACAAAAAGACATTAACTTCCACATAAGATATTCATATTATTTCAGGTGTTCATTTACCAGCAAAGACTTCAAGAATTGAATAAGCATCAAATAAAGCAGAAAATAATTTAAAATGGCCCCTCCACTTAGATTTCCCATATGATTAATTTTTTTAAGGCGGATTGACAAAATGCTGATTTGGCTTAAAAGAGAATAACAAAAACACAAGGGTGTTTTGAGATCTGAGTTTTAAAGGCCATAATGCTAGATTGTGAGCAGAGTTAGAGCAGAGTAAATCTGAAGTAAATCCATTTGACATCAAATCAAAACCAGAGTCACTGAAGTCAGTTACTCCAGATTTAGAGTGCCAGGACTGAGATTAGAATTTGGCCCATGATGTTTAGATAGGGTCACTGTATATACAGGAGAATAGGATCCAAGACAGCAAGTGCAGAGAATATGAGTTGATAAACAGAATGGAGTTTACATATGAGGAGAGAATTACTTAGTCTTGGAAGAATAATAAAGATGATTAAGAGGTGACATGACTGAGGTATTTAAACTAGCTGAAGATTATTATAAAATTAAGCTTGATGATCTATTTGAACTTGTTAAAGAGACCAGAACTAGAGGATTTAGGTGTACGTAAAGTGGGAATATATATAAGAAGAATTTAAGGAAGAAATGTTTCACGAAGACAGATAAAATGATGGAAGGTACTTCAAATTTAAATGTTAGAGACATGCTGCATTAATATTTAAGCAAATACAGTAAGACTATCTGGAACCTAATACATTTAAGTGGTATCAGTAAGTTTTCTACTTGGAAATAACCAATCATTTCTACAGAGAGCAAATTTCCACTGATTATTTCTTTCCCTGGATATCTAGATCAAATGAAAGATAGAGATCTTAGAGCTGTGCAGGTTTTTGGAGCAATGTCAGTTTTCACTAGGTGCAGATCTGTTCTTGTGATTTTCTCTCACTTGGCAAGACTGGCAGACTCTCTCTCAGGCCTCAGGAGCTTGGTTGCATGCACCGACAGGGTGGCATTAGGAAGCTTACACTTCTGTTGTCCGCACATAACCTGTTTGGTGGGTAATTAAAGGATTTTAATCTTCAGCACAGTCAATCTGGCACCTTTCAGCAACTCAAACTGACAGGAGCGGAGACAAAAAAGAAAGAGCACTCTTAATTCTTGTTGAAAGAGGAAAAAAAAATAATTATGTGGAAAAGATAAATAAGTCTTATGAACAATGCATCATTGTTTTTTTTCTCTCTCTCTGAATCACTGTGGAAGATAAAGCTCAGCCTAATGCCCTACCTCCAATCATCTTTATGTATATAATCTCTTGCTTTCTCCAATATATGCAGCTCTGCTATAACTCTGCTTATTAAGTACATTTTTCATGAGGGTAAATGACAGGTGAGTCTAATCAGTGTTGTGCATCCCTGCAAATTGAAAGATATTTGTGGAAAAGATAACCAAAAGGTTTACTCCCACAGTCCCACCTTACACTTTGTTCTCCTCCCTTACTATTCCAACCCTAGAAGCCTTACAAATGGGATTTATCAAGAGCAGGTTTTAAGTCATTTGAAAGAATGGCAATAGGAGAGTGTTAACATTTTATCTTTTTTCCTCTCTAAGATTATAAGAGGGAGTACTTTGTCAGGCATATGTAAAATCTTAACCCAGTTCAATTCCTTAAGGATCACCTTTGCACTCAGACTGCAGGGCTCTGGTGTTGCTATATGAGTATGCTTCACACATCATGCTGCAAAAGTTCTGTCAAGAGGGCTTCTTGAGGGGATGATTTTGGTCAGAAAATGTGATGTTCAGATGGGAGGTTTGAGGCTGAGTTTCCTCAGGATCCAAATGTTCTGCACTCCGTTGCTTACTAGCAATTACTCTAACCCCTTTAAGCTATCACCACTCCCAAATCAGTTGAAAAGATTACAGCAAACCTGTCAGTCACAAAGAAGAGAAGGGCAGAAAAGAGCACTGCTCTGATCTTAGAGAGGGGGGACTTGCCAGGTGGGCAGCAAAACTGAGAAGATAGCTGGGATTTCAGAGGATCTGCTACCACGTTTTCCTCTCTGAATGTATGTTGTTGGCTTTTTTTCTCTGGCCTCATTCAGAGTTGCTTCCATTCTCTTGTATTTAAGCAATTAACAGAATGTCAGGAGCAAAGTCACTCTAGATTCCTTACATAACTGATGAAGAAAACTGTCTTCATTGGGGAATTCAACTTTCCATCAACTGCAAGGTAAACTGCCTTTTACACCTGTACCTCTCCTGCGCCTGACGGCATAGAAAGATTACAATGGCTGTGCTTCTAAGTCAAGGATCTCAGATACTTTTCTAGTTAGACCCTTTAGTGTATAAGTGTTCATGAAGTCCAGTTCTGAGACATCTGAGCCTTTTCACAAGCTGTATAGTGCAGGTTTGTGAATTTGAGTCCTGGAACCTGACACCAAAATTTAAGTAAAAAATACCTTGCTAAGTACCTTTGTGAATCTTTCCCAGGGTCACAGGAGTTCTTAACTGAACTCATTCCACTCATAACTTAGGTTATTATGCTAGTCACTGTAACATATTTCTCTCCACCCTACCCCACAACCACCACCATCCCCAAACCTCCTCCTCCCCACCCCCACCCTTTTTATTTTTTTTAGTCTTGTTTCCTTGAAGAAAGAAGGATGATGTGATTATGTGGGTGGGCTGGCTAGCTGGCCCCACCCTTGAATAGCATTTTCCCTAAATAAATCAGTTGACCCATTTCAATCACAATCAAAATGATGAAAACACTTAAGTTTCAATGTACTCAAGAAAATCTGTAGGTAGAGGAAAACAAAACTGATGCATCCAGTGAAGAGAAAAACAGTGTATTGTCCACTACATTTGGCAACAGCCAACAGGCTGATCAAGCACAGCTTGTGATGTTTTTTACCCAACAGGGATAAAATGGAGAAAGGTTGGGGAAGAACAGATTACAGTGTGCCAATCAAGGCAAAGCTTAAGGGATAAAAGATTTCTATCTTCCTATATATTGAAAGGCAGACTGATTTTTTTCCACTACCTATGGAAGAATTTGTGGTACACAAATGTGGTAGGTATGATTGTTTGTCCCATCATTTTATTTCACTAGCATCTAGTAGGTAAATATAGAAAGAAACTGCAATCATCTAAATAAAAATTATTAACCTTTCTATTATTTTCCCAGTTGAGATTATTTTTGGGTTTTCACTTAATTACAAGGTAGAAAATGTATATTTCTTTGTGCACAGCTTTACTTCTGCATACACTCATTACAAATGGAAAAGTTTATTTCTTTGTAAACTACAGCTGGGAAGATGGCAAAAACAGTTTCAGGGGCATACTTAATGCATAAAAAATTCTGTTGCCACTGGAGGCAAAATGAAGAACTAGGACAAACTTATTTGGCCAATTTACACTTGTTTGATATATTTCAAAAGCATAATTTTATGCTGGATCACCTATCATCTGTCTCCCTGCAGCCATCATCAGGCCACAACAAACACTATACTGTATGCCCTGATTAATTTGGCATAAATACTGTCAAGTTCTCATACCTGAGCCAAATCACATTTTATATAGAGGATGATCCAATTGTGCACAGGTTTGGTATTAATGAGCATGGAACCAAAGTTTAAACTCCAGTTTCTCTCTCTGTGTAAGTAATAAAGGGTAGCAAAGTGCAAGTTACTGGTTATAGGTCTCCTCTGATGCTGGCCAATTTTCCATATTCAATCCAAGTACCTGAGCATTTAGCATTAAATCCATATGAATCTCACTTCCCGTTATGCTATCCCAAATATTGCACTGAGCCTGCTTTACTCCCAGACGATTATACATAATGGGCAATGTCTGGATGGAAGTGTGCTGCAGGGATTGTGAGCAAATGAGCTGTCTCAAACTTACAATGTGGGACTGCTCTACCGTTAACGGAATCTTCTGACATTATTTCAAGCAGTGAGATTATTAAGTGTCATACGGCTAAATAGGAGAGGTCATTCAATGGAAATATCAGCAAACTCAGTCATATAAAAAACACAGTACCAAGTGCTCTGTGTGACATTAGCCCATCCCGTCCATAAATCTATACAAGATCTGTTTCAAACTGGCATGTGAAATAATGCAATTTTATGTGTGGTGTGGTAAAACAATGCCAACTCTGTGCATAACAGCCTCTTCCAGCAGTGGAAAGGTCTCCATGCTTGGGCCTTTGACTTGCTGGATGAAAGAGGGAAGGGGCATTTTAATAATGCAAATAAAAAAGGAAATGGATAGTTTAAAGGAAATATGGTTACTAGACAGCAGGCAAGACATAGATTTTAAGAATATTCATATCAAACAGCTGATCACGGAGAAGGTTAGCCCATTTGTCTAGGTCTGATCAAATGGTCTCAAATTAAGTCTATACATAAATATGTAATGGAGATTATTTTATGGAGGGCAGAAGACACCGAGATCACAAAATATCAAACCTGATACCTAATCTCTTCTCCCTGGGCTTCAAAGAGGCAGCTTCAGCCCTTGGTAAAACCTGATGTCAGTTTATGAAATAGGCATTGTGCTTGAGGGAATGGGAGCAAGAAATACTCTGAGATGAATTTAACCCAGATGGATCAAGTTGGATAACCACGCTAGCTAGACAAAGTGGTGTCTCTGTCTCAAGAAGCATGCAGCCCTCTCACTCTGTCCACTCAATGAAGAAGTAAGCAGAGAAGACCAACGCAAAGTGAAACAGGACCTCATCGGCAAGGTCCTGGATTATCACTCGGAGATGCTGTAATTACTCCTGGCCCTATTATCAGCCTGCGGTGTGAATCTGTTTCTTCAGATTTGGCTTCCCTTGCTTACTCATACCCATCTTTTCCCTTTTGTTTGTAGTTTCTAGAACAATGGAGCCTACACATGTTGCTGTAATCAAGTAATAACAGTGCCACGGGATAACATAAGAGCAGAAATGTGTGCAGGAGAAAAGGAAATGTTGCACTTCATGATAGTCTGCTCCATAATGAGACAGTGCTCCATGAAATTAAACTCATTAGGCAGTTGGAAGGATGGAAAGGAGATAATGCTATTGTTGAACAATGTAGTGACAAATAGTTTAGTAAGGTTATATTTAAAGTCTCTGGAGAAAAATGGTTAATTCTCACACACTGAGCCCCACCTGTAAATAAATGTTGGTGTAAGATGTGCTGAGGGATAAAAAGTATTGCATCTTTTGACCCAGTCAGGAAGTTCTACCAGTAAAGGGATGTATACAGAACTGGATCTTATTTGCCAGTATTGCTTTTGAAACTAAGATGAAAGAAAAGATGCCTTTTTGGTGAAGGGAAAGAATTATTCCTACAATGCGGGAAGTTCAGTTCCAGCCTGGTTCACTGATGCCTGTGTGACCTTGTGCACATTTAAGCTCAGCTTCTCCGCAGAGGTGCCAAAGTTCCCCTGTGGAAGGTGCCAAGGCCAGAGGTGTATTATGGGTCCAGAGAGGGCTTAGGCTCATGCAGAGGGGCTGTCCTTTAAACATCATGGTCTGAATGACCTGGGGGTTTTCAAACCTCAGTACAGAAACTGAAAGGATGTACCATGGAAAGGTCTGTTCATAGTTGCTTTTTTTCCCTATGCTTTCCTATGCTTTCATTACTGCCCCTGCCAGACATAGGATACTTGAAAGGTTGTTCTTCTGCTGAGGAACGGTTGCTCTTCTGTTACAGATATGTTTTAATATAGATGATTCAGTGCAGGTCTCAGATTTAGATCTCTGCAGGTCTCGGTTTCTCCCGTCCACCCTTTGTCTGTCTTGACTAATTTGGCTGTAAGTTTGAATCCCAGCCCCACTGGTTTATGGGAGTTTTGCCATTAGCTTCACTCAGCAAAGATTTTCTCTTACATTCTTTGAGCCCAGGACTGTCTCTTATTATGTGCATGCCGTGTCTAGCTCACTGGGGTGCTGAAGTCAGTTGGGACTGCCAGATGCTACTGTAATGTGAATAAATGTTAGTATACATGGAGGAAGAAGAGAGATCGTATAGGTTTTCTTTCAACCATTATATAATAATCCTCTCTAACTTGAAGGACTTCAAGATATTACATTAAAAACAGCTTTTTTTTTTTTTTTTCAGGATCTCCAGCATTTTTCATGTGCAGACTGAGGGCTAACAGCTCTTCATGGTATTTACAGGAAAAATGCATAGTGCTAAATAATCGCCACATGCCGTGGGAGGAACTTCTGTTTTTAATAAAACCAGTCTGGTCTGGATCAATGATAAGGGGGCATAATTTCTTCAAATGGGAAGCCAGCTCTTTGAAAGGAATCTCAGAGTATACATTAATCGCAGATCAGGGTCTGCAGGGTAAGCAGAAATCAGGGGCCTGGCCATTTTTATGAATAAAGAGTATTGTCCTCATCTTAGAAATTCTGGCAAAGAGATTTTACTGGGAGAAAGAAGGAAGGTTTTGGTACTCTGGCAAAATTTCTGGATAATTGCTGGTCTCCCTTTCTTTAGGTGTATAAACACTCATTAAAGAGGGTATTTACTGAATGATTAGCTCTTGCATTAGGTCTCCCCTGTTTCAGGGAATGAATCCTCTCAGTTGCAAGGCAGGGCGTAATAACTAAACAGAATTGCTGCCCACATCATGTGGCAGTGCCTTTAGTACTGTCAACCTATATATCATGTATTATCACCTCTATCCACTGCTGGCAGCCCCTCTCTCCAGTTTCCATATGCCTGGGTGGTTCATTGCAGTTGAGTCAATCACCACTGATATCCAGGAGGGTTTCTTTGCACATAATGGTCCATTTTACTATATGGAGCAAGTAGCAGGACTGAGGTCTCGTTATTTTGTTCTCTCTGCTACATCTCTATCTTGCTGCTAAATCAGCTCTCCAGTCTCTCCTCTACTGTTGTTGCAGAAACAGCGTCAGTATTCTCCACCCTGGATTTCTCTCCATGATACAATCAATCTAATCTTACTGTCCATTGTTTCTGTAATTAATGCATTGGTGCGTAACAAATTGCTAAACAGGGGAAAAAACAGAGAGTTGTCTTTGGATTGTATGGATCCCAAACAGAAATGGCAGGGAGGAAAAAAGACAGCAGGTGTCCAAGCAAACCAATTGTTGTTACTGGACTCCAGAATGACATTCAGGGAGTAGCCACTAAGAGCAGATCACTTTAAACATCTGTCCACTCAGACAGCTACATTTGCTGCAAACAAAACGGCTTACAACTGGGAATGTATTTACTTGAGGTTCAGATTCCAAATATTACAGGTGAACTATATCCCAAGGATTTTCATAGAATCATAGAATCATAGAATCATAGAAT
>VXBZ01007307.1:224081-276614 GCA_013399135.1 Heliornis fulica
TCTGCTCAGCCAGGCCGGTCTTCTCCCCTGCCTGCTCGACTTGCGGCACAGGGGGACAGCCCCCTCCTGCGCCTTGAGGACCTCCCTCTTGAATAACCTCCAGCCTTCATGGACTCCCTTACCCTTCAGTACTACCTCCTGTCATAATAAACAATAAGAGTAAGGGCATACATAGTGCCTTCATCCCACCGATCTTAAGGTTTTTTATAACTTCTAAGCATCCTTCTTTTAGAGCTGATGAAGAGCTGAGAAGTGATTTACTAAAGGTCACAATGAAAATCAGGAATAAACTGAAGAACAGACCATAGGTCTCCAGGATTCAACTCTACTTTCATACCGATAGATCTCAGCTGAACCTCTGGTAGAAGGGAAGACATGACAGGCATTTACCAGCTGATTGCATTTTATGTAAAAGACACACACAGAGAAACTTATAATACAAAAAAGAAAACCAACACAATTTTGTTTTAATTATATGAAAACTTTTGGCCAGGTTTCCTTGCAGGTCTAAATGCATATGCCTTGAATACTTCCTTAGTTGTGTACTATTACATGTTTCAAGCAGCAGGTTGTCTTAAAGGATACAAGATTTTTTCCAGTTTCTGTTAGGGATGTGACCACCAGGAAGATGAAAATTTCCATGGTGTTGGAAAAACAGGTAAACAAGACATATAGACAGCCATAATAATTACTTTTTGGCAAAGTGCTTAGTGGAAAATTTCCCATTGTCATTGTACAAATAATGCACGTTCTCCTATGAAACAGTGTCAGAGTGTTTCTCATAAACATATGCACCATTTCCTCTTCAGAAAGGTCAAGTAAAATAGCATCTATCAAGAGGAGCATTTAGAAGCAACCCACCTGTTATTTCCAGCCAACAGCAATGCAGAGAAATGCTACTAGTGTATCTTGGGGAAAGACAACTGGGTCTCTGTCTGCAGTGGATTTTTATGGCATAAGAGAAGAACACACTGGTTGAAATTCACAACCCATTACTTTAAACTAGCTTTGTGAGGCCCATTAAAGTCAGTAAAGATAAATCACTGAGGTTTGGATTAGATGCCTCAATGGGAGTATTGAAAAGATATGTGCTAGTGTATCAATGGAAGAAGTCTTTTGAGGTTTCCTACAAGAGCCTTCCACTTAGGGGCTTCACTTTTGAAACAGGATTTATTACAATCAACAGATATCTTTCTAAAAAGTACGGTGCAACTCAGCCAAAGGTTCTGTGTTGGAAGCAGAAATGATTGGACAAAATTCTTCAGTCTGTGTTGTGTAGGACAACAGATAATATTGCCATAATGACCCCTTGGACTTTATGAATCACCAAACTATACCACACCTTACAGCCCATGATATCTTTGTATAGATATGGAAAAATGGTAAAAATCAATTTTACTTTCACTCTACAGCATACTGTGATATATATAAAGGATAGAGGGACACATCGCCAGGAGAAAATATTTATGAGTATACTAATAATGAGAGATAATCTATGTAGAATCTGCAAATGACTGCTTCAAGATAAACAAAATTTGCCCTTTCAATTAGTTGTGATCTTGGGGGGTTGCGGGGGGGGGGGAAGAAAAAGAAAAACAAATGCTAAAGTATCTTTCAGGAAAATGAAGTCCCTCAGATTTCATTCCAATTTTCAGTATCCCCCACTATTCCAAACCACCTCTCCCATGTGGGAACCCTAAGCACATATATGTATTTTCATACAGATATATATAGATCCTTTGAAGCAGATATCCTTTAGAAATCTGCAAAGACACTGGACGGTTCAGGGGCAAACTGTGTCAGGGTAGGTACTGAACAAGTAGTACTGAAAGGTTTCTGAGTGACTATAATGCATATGACAAATGGAAAGGGCCACTGAAATCTGAAGTCTTACAGAAGAGAAGTTTAATATGCAGGTCATCAGGGAGAGGAGGAAGAATTGGACAACTTGAAGGGCAAATCATGCTAGAATTCTGTGCAAGCCACTGAGCACAAATGACAAATACACCCAGAGACAACATTCATGTGCACAAATACTCTGTATTATCCCAGACACTGTAAGAAACATGTAAACATTTGAGCTTGCATTTGCATACATTCTGAAAATGCTAGAGGACGTTTTTGCAAGCTATTATTTAATTTATTCACAAGGTCGATTTGGAAACAGTGTTCAAATGTTTTGGAAATACGTCAAGAACATCGTTTTATTTCATGGTATTGTGGTAGCATCTCATTATATTAGTCTAATATGAATGCAGCACAATGAAAAAGCTATTGTGATGGTATTGTACTAGGCTAAATAGATAGAATGTTATTACAGTACTGTAAAAGGAAAGATTTATAGGTTAGCATTTGCATTTATGAGTAAGAACAGCACATGCAGCCACATACTTGGCTATTTGGACTCCCAAGGAAACTAAACCTTTTGTTATACTCAAAGTAATCAGACATTTGAGTAGTGAACGACCCTGCTATTGCTGGAAAAAAAGCAGCAGCAAGGGAGAATAGGTGTGTTGACTCTGCTTCTGGAATAGTTTCTTCTGCCACACTCCCCAGAGGTTTTATCCCCTTTCAACAAGAACATCAGGATCCCAGACAGAATAGGATCCAATTGCACATCAAAGCAGCTTTTTTTTTTTTTCTTCTTTTTTTTTCAGAACGGACAACTAAGGGGCACAATTTTAATTTCTACAGAAATGCAGCCAGCAGGGAAACAAAACTACCTTGTATGAGCTGAGGAATGTCTTTGCTTTCTCCGGGATATTTTCCACTGCGATTAGAGGCAGAGGTGATGGAAGAGAGCTGAGGGGATTTCTCTGTTGCCTTGCTAAAAACATTTTGCCATCTATGTGAGTTTTTCAGTATGACATCCCCTCATCCCCTTCTCTACCTTGCTGAGTTTGGATTGATGGGATCTATGAGGTTTCTATTTAAAGAAGAAAACCCCTGCTCACTTTCAACTTAAGTGAATAAAAAAGATCTGGAGAAGAAAAAATTCCTGAGAGACAGAGTTGTAATCACCACAGTTGTGCTGACTGAAATGAAACTACACTGATTTGTATAAGCCAAGGATCTGGCCTGATACCATGAACAAGTTTTGGAAGCCACTATTATCAAACATCGCTCTGTGCTATAGCTGTTGCTGCTGTCTCTTGAAAGAACAGATATTTTAGTGATGACTGCTTCCAACAGGAAATCTCATACAATAATGAGAAGTCTTAAAACCAGGAAATATCACTTATATAAGGCTTGATGCAAAGCTTGTGGAAACCAGTGGGGATCATACCGTGACTTCTCATAGGTTTTGGATTATTCCTAAAAAAGAACATTAAAAAGTGTCTTAAGGAAACAGGTGCTTCATTCTCAGTAAACACTTCTGTAAAGTGGCATGTTAGTTCCCTTAAGCCCAACTGAAAATCCCAAATAAGGTCACAAATGTAGAAGACTTTCACATGTTAAGCAAATCCTGGAGAGAGATTTTTACTATGAAATTTACAATTGAGCTGGACTGATCTTGGGTGCTTTTAAGAATCACATCCTCATGTTCATTTTGGCAACACATGCATCGATTGGATGTCAGACTGGAAGAATGGCTTTTCAATCTAACTTTATGGAGCAGATAACTTTGTTTAACGAGGAATACCAGCTTGCGAAGTGCTGGGCCCTTTCTTCCAGATGCTGAATGTCTTCATCTCTGCTGAAAGTACTCCACATCCTGCCAAAGTTGGGCAGCGAGGCAGGAGAACAGCATTTGGAGAAAACACTCCCCTCTCCTCACGAAGGAGGGTTTAGCAGTCCATCCTCCTCCACACCAGCAGTAAGCTCATAAATACACTAACCTGTGTAACTAAAAACCCCCACTAAAATCAATTAATAACTTTTTATATGATACAGTCTTATTTTCCTTTTACATCGTCCATCATGGAAATAACTTGCATCAGACTTCTCTATACAGGCAAGCATATGCCCTACACACATGCCAGCTAGGCTGCAGTCCATTCCTGCTCCCCTGTGAAGAAAGAAAAAACAGCAGTCCCATCACTGTTCAGTCTCAGAAACTGCCCCATGATGCCAGAGGCACTAACACTGCCATCACCTACTGCCTGACTTTCCCATGGAGTTTGAGTCCATCCTTATTTGCTTAGCATCTCACCTGCTACAGAAGTATAATAAAATGAATAAACTGAAATGTGATTAGGAACCTTTTAGGAAGGAGGAACAGCCACACTTTTGGCTCACTATGGTCTAAAAAACACTGTATCATAAACCTTTGTGCAGAAATTAAATATCTTAATGTCTTGAACTCATTGGTATCAATGTCAAAACATGTTCTATCACACTGTCAGAGTTTCATCCCAGCGATTTTAAAAAAAAATTATTAAACTTGTTCAGAAATAAAATCTCATGAGTAACCCATAGCACAGAAACAAAATAATTAAAAAAAGAAGAAAAATTAAAAGATTTGAACCAGGAATCTTTCTGAAAAAGCAGAGAGACAAAGTTTTTAGGATTGCTAGCAATTTTAACTAATTTTTAATTTTAAGTAGAGAACATTCAGATGTTATGAAAACTTACAATATATATTCAATAATTAGATTAAAAAGTAGACAGACATTTATTGCTTAAATCCAACGACATAAAGTTTTACATACCTAAGAAAAACCTTTTTTCCAAAAATTATATGTAAGTATCAAACTTTTACATGTTAGATTCCATGGGATGCATGAAGAGCTCTCTGGTTTTAGCAACAATATAATATTGATAAGCAAATTATTTATTGCAAAGAAATAGTTTCTGTTAGAGTTAGAAAATAACATTACTAAGCTGCCTCTAGTTATAACAAACTGCTCCTCAAAAATATCAAATTATTCTGATCAATGTCTTAAGTGTTTACATAAGACCAATTTAATCAGATTGATACTATTCAAAATAAATATCTGGGCTTTTATTATAGTAACATATTCCTACCCATCTTTACTGGCAGAATCAGATTAACGTCTTATTTTGCTACCCACATCTTGTTCATGTTAAATCTTGGTTTTGACTATTGAATTACAGATTGTTCAAAGGTTAACAATGAAGTTTAGACTAGGGAACTACTAGGTGCTATTTTTTTCCAGATAATTCCCATCCATTTGCTACCTACCAAGCTTCCAGATTCTTATAATCAAAACATATTTGGAAAAGAAGATTAGTTTTAGGTGCCCTGTGAGAGAAGTTGACCATTCAAGTCATTGCTTTAAGAACATGGTTGCTAGATGCTAACCGGAGAAGAATAATCCATACTCTGGTTTATAAAAAAATGTCTATGATCTTCTCACAAAAAAAAAAAAAAAAAAAAAAACCAAACAAAAAAACCCAACACCCTCAGTTCAGAAAACAGCAGCAAATTAAACACTGTGCTGATTGTTGTTTGGTACTGACTAGCCCTCTTTTGCTCTTTCCTGAGCATCTCAAAGTTTCAGCTCATCTTCTGGATGGACCAGAATAACCACCATTATAATTAATAATAATTAAGCACCATTATAATTAATAATAATTCTCACTAACCATACATGGATGTTAAACAACTATTTCAATCCTAAAAGTCACATGATAAGGTCAGGTAGTTTTTTCTTAGTAGGCATGTGAAAATGAAGTATTCATACATAGTCTAACTTTTACAGTGTAAAAATAGGTCCACTGACTTAAAAAAAGAGCACATGTGCTTAAAGCTAGGTATCTAGTTAAAGGTCTTGATGATTCAGTGTCTTCATGCCAAAGCAGAAAATAACAATCAACTTTTCTGTTTCGTACTGTCACCTCCCAGATGAATTCAACTTCTAGAAGCTGATCACAAGTGCCGTGACATCTTTGTTTGATTCTTCTCAGTGGGTCACATCTTCAAAGAACAATCATGCCACACATTCGCAAATAGAAATATTTGTTAAACTAATGTGCATCCCAAAGGGATCTCTCCATATGACTGTATTGCTGGATTTCTGCATTTTACAGGAACATAAAATAGGAAGTGGTTTATTGTTCAAAACAGAGCCTGTGACAGATTTGTAAATGGAAAATTTGAGTCCATGAAATATCAAATGATCCTATGTTTCAGTCCTACTATCATGACTGAAAGGAAATTTTTCGATTCATTAAATATTCCATAGGTTATAACCAAATTATCTTCATTTGTATTTATTTGCATATCTAAAGAGCTATTAAGCTCACAAACCCTTTCTGGACAGTTAAAACCAATTTTAAGAACACCAATTTTAAAAGCACTTAGAAGGCAGCTTGGAAGCAAGTAGCACCCAGAGCCAGGGTCAGACTTTCAAAGAGCTCAACCACCAACACATTGAGTTTATTTTTGGGCACAAAGAAGAACCGGGTCCTTTTGAAATTCTGTGCTACGTTATGAATTCTGAGTATTATTAAAAATCTGGCAGCCTTTGAAGGCACTGAGTACTTGAAACCTCACTGTTAGGTTCTCTTGAATTTCCTGTTGGAAAGTTGTTTATATATCAGACAAGGTTTTGTGAGTTAGAAATGTTTTAAAGGAATTTTGATATTATTATCAAGCTACCAGCATACCTTTTTAAGATATGTTTAATTCAATGGTATAAGAATAAAAGGGGTCACTCACTTTGTTTTGTGGTGACATCATTAGATATCAAACTCAGTGGCATCATAGAAATAAAAAAAATGTGAAAAAGTTTCCAGTGAAATGTTGAAAACAAAGAATATTTATTCCAATATTTAATAATTTTAGTATTCTGAAAACAGAAATAACTTAGGGCTCTTTCAGTTGACTAAGGAGGCCAGATTAATTGCTGACATGAAATAAAGTGGTAGAATTTGGAGAAGTAAAGGCTCAAATTCAGGGGTCTTACACTTTAAAGCTACCAATACATAGGGCTTTATTTAAAAGTCCAAAGGCAGTTAAATCCACAAGGTTTTAAATCTGGAAGAAATGACTCAAACAGGCCACAGCAGTTCAATACCAACCATCTGGCATTATTTTCCCTCTCTTGCCCATACCATTGTTCTGCCATTTTGAATAAACCAAAAAGAAAAAGTAGTATTTTTAGCTCTTTCCTCTAGTCTTTCCTCAGCTCTTCGCAGGAAAAAGAAATGTGATAAATTAGATACTGTCCATATTGAAATAATTCCAGGATAAAAAAAAAAAATCTAATGGACAAAGTAATAAGGATTAGACACTATGGGGATTTTGGATATTCAAATGCAAATATTCAATGCCTCAGTTTTGAAGAAGCATTTGGACAATGCCCTTAATAATATGCTTTATCTTTCACCAGCCCCTTGTCCTACCAGCCCCTTGTCCTACCACTCTCTACCCTTGTAAAAATCTGATTCCTCTCCTGTCTATTTGCTCCCCTTAAGTACTGGAAAGCTGCAATGAGGTCCCCCCCGCAGCCTTCTCTTCTCCAGGCTGACAAGCCCAGCTGCCTCAGCCTATCCTCATAGGGGAGGTGTTACAGCCTCCTGATCATCTTTGTGGCCTCCTCTGAACCCTCTCCAACAGTTCCAGCTGCAGGGGCACTCCTGGCACAGCCCAACTGCAGGTGTCTATGGAAGCTGAGAATGGCTCTATCTGGCATATCTCTTGATGCACCCCATAAGAGCAAATAATTTCCATCTACAGCATGGTAATGGAAGATACCAGGGAGGTAAGACCATTGTGTAAAATTATTTCTGTTTCATTTCAACCAATTCAGCCTGGTGAAAAATTAGTCCTACGCCCACCAATGCCCCTTAAAGGGATATGCTACTTTTAATGTGTGAGAGGAAGAACAGGGGGAGGATAAGAGATGAAAAAGAAGAACCTGTGATAACTGTGGGACCTAGAAGCTATAGTGTGCTCAATTAATTAGAATCTTCACTTGTTTAAAAAAATGGTCTCTCTGTGCACATATTTAAAAACTGGTAATAAAATATCACTACTGTACCACTATGGAGTCTCTTTGAGATGCTCAATGAAATACTTGAATTACAAAGTAACAATTTCTATTGTAAGGAGTTGCTGCTATTCTCTTTTTATTGATGTCATAAAGTAGGTATTTGTGAGATGAGGTTATTAAGATCAATAGTATAAATGGAACACCTAATTCTCTCTTTTTCAGGCCAGCACAAAGCATTTCTCCGGTGGAATCTGTGAGAATAAAAGGTGACTGGATACTGTCAGTTAACCCTAATCCAAATGCAAAGAGCTCACCCTATTAACAATGAGTCATTTTTAACATGTTTCTTAGATCTAAAACTATCTTGTCCCTAAGTAGCCTTTATGAAATGTACAGATTTGAATTCATTGCAGGACTGGATATGCCTACATTTACAACCAATATTGAAACTCTATTTTTGCCTTTTTTTTAATAAGAAAGACAAGATGGAACATTTTACTTTTCAATTCACTTAGTGACGTGTTTTTAATAAATATAATCCTTCTTTGTGAAAAAAATCCTTTTGCAAAGAACAAAAATTTCAGATTATAGGGCTGACAGTTTTCCCATCTACTGAGGAGAAACTATAGTATGGATTAAATCTATATTCTAATGCAGAATTGAACCTATATTTATACAGTGTTACTACTTAGCTCAAGTTGCAAAAGGCAATGTTTATGAGCCAAATGTAGTCACCATTCCTTCTACTATTTCCAGGGATCTGAGGCTTGTCATTTACCTTCTTCTCTTGTAATCAGTAGCACCATCAATCACTGCTAATTTAAACTCATGATTAAATAATATCAGTTTAGTTTAGTGGTCATCATTAAGGGAGAAGATTTGCCAACAGCTGATCATATTGTTGTTCCTAATGACTAAGCTTCCAGAACTCTACAAGCACTTGCTAATTTCAATAAGATTTACACATGGGAGCAAGGGTTTGAAAAGTTCTTTAATCATAAGATGCTGCAGAAGATGGTGAGTACTCTCCATTGTTAAATGAAAGACCTTACAGAAGATTTTTTTCTCAGGTTTATGTTGAACTAAATACTTATAAAATTTGGATTAACTACAGCAACAGAAAAATAAAGAAATAAAATATAAAATAATAGAAGCATGTTATCATTCTAGTATTGTTCAATACTCCATTAATCTTTTTTTAAAGATGGTGTTTTCAAGAATGCAAAGAAAACTTTAACATATTATTTCACATCAAAAGAGATTCGTTATTCTTTATCTTAATCATTTTGTTTGTAGTATTGCACAATGAGTATTTTAAACTGTTATCAGACTGAGACATAAGTTTCTACTATAGCTCTTCCCAGTGCAACTGTTGAATGAAAAAAAAAAAAAGCTCAGTACCTCACACAGTTTTCCTGTGTGGCTACACATAAGAATTTTGTACCCATCGAAGTGACTGTTATCAGACACAGCAAATTTGCTATGAAAATTAAAGTACATAATCACTGCATCCAAACACTAACAGTAGTAATTGACTGGTAAAGTCTTTTTCATCTGCTTACAGAACTCTGAAGGTTGCAAAAATCCTAGACAAGCTATCTATGGGGTTTGCACTGCCAGGTATTGCACATCAGCATGTCTGGTGTCAGGGAAGGGTGTACTCCCTGCTGTACACTGGGAGTGAGGAAGAGATAACAGAGAAACTCAGCTCTGCAGTGCATCCCCAGACACAGCCCTGCACATGCACAGGGCTCCTGCTCAGCCCTTTTCTCTATCATGGGGCACGTTCCTCCTGGGTCTGCAAGCAGGTGCTGTGTAACCTTTACAGGTTACCTTTACAGAAGCTAACGTTTGTGTCATGCTGGAAACTATTTGAGGAGGAAAAGACCCCTGCTTGTGCCTGGCTGCCTGTTCCCCACACTGTACTCAAAGCCTCTTTACTGTTATGTGGCAAAGTGTGAATCAGAGGGAAGAGGGAACAAAACCGCTCTAGACAGCAAATCTGAGTAACAACATGAAAGCTGCACACTGTGCAATACCATTATGTGACTTCAAATCTTTTGTTCCAGAGAACATTATATACCTATTACATGCTTAAATACAGGCATTGCTATAGCATAATTAAAATGTTAGTGATTACTGAAATAAAAGCAGAAGTTAAAAAGCAACACTCTTACTTCCATAAGGCTGCTAAACTGTGGTTGTAAGGCACAGAAAGAAAAGCCACCAGCATGAGGCAAGGAGTGTACAGGCCTTTGGCTCTGTCTGAAAAAACAAGGTAAAGGTAGAGGGGCAATGTCTGTTGATATATAGCTGTAGAAATGTACTTTATCTTAGTTCTACATATATTGTTCTTTGAGCAATGGTTCTGTACCTGAAATGCTTCTGTGGACATGCCACAGGGCACTGGGTCTAGTAAGAGCTGTGGTAATCTACGGTAATACCCATGAACCTGTAGTAGTACATGTGGTAGATTCTTTTCCTCTATTGAAAAAAAACTGTACATTTTGTCAAAAATGTACAAAGTACTACTACCAAAATACTTAAGAGACTTGGAGACCTCTATTTTTTTTTTTTCCCAGAAAAGTAGGCAAGCATTTTCATTTAGGGAGGAAAAAACAACCCATAGAGAAATGTTTGTATTCACAACTTTGCAGATAAATTGCTGCAAACACCATGCACTTGCATGTTTTGTTTAATGATTGCAGGGAAGTACATAAGTGAGATTGTCACCACAATTGGGAATCGTTGGTTTAGCTGACAGAGACCTAACTAAAATGTCTTAAGGATATAGAATTACATGAGGACTTGTCCTTTTTTTCCAGTCTGATCCCAGAAGATGCTTAGGCTAGATTATTTTCTATAACATGTTTTTCCAGAGTCTCTAGAGATGACCACCCTCTTAAAAGGGCAGCATAATAATCTAATAAGAATCCAATCTATGGAGATCCATTATTGTGCAACTGGGAAAACCAAACAAGATACTAATATAAAAACCTCAGTGAATTCCTTGGTGCATTATATGTACTCCAGCATTTACAAATGACCACATGGATCATGTAATATCATCCACTGTGGAGAGTTTCTTTTATAGGTCCCCATGGACTGAAATGTATAGACACAACAGAACTGAGCAGAGGGGGCAGTTGTAGGTTTAAATGGGAATTTTTCTGGTTTTATGGGCTTCTATGTCAGCCATATCGTTGCTTTTAAAATTGCTTTTGTATTTAGTAGCAGGAGAGCTTGACCTGAACATACTAACAACACATGTATCCCTTTAAGTAAACTCTGCATAGGATTTCAAATTGAAATGCAGAGAGTTATTAGCTCTGTGAGTTAAGATGTCATTAGTTGCCCAGGAAAGGCATCTTTGTCAGTTGTCATTAACACATTTTTATGCTGGTTCTTTAGAGATCAGAAGTGTTAACCTGGAAATGGCATTGTGATTTAAATCTCTTTAACTTTTCGAAGAAATGGTCATTTCTTTATATCCCCTTGCTCTTTGAGGAGAGTCCTTCCTTTGTTCAGCATCTGTAAATTGCCTGTGTGTGGACCTCACTTAAGAAAGGAGAAAAGGATCCTTTCAATTGTTTCATGAGTTACTCAGATCTGTCATAAAACTGTCACTTTGGATTATTGCTTAAATGTTGGCTGCAGGCTGGAAACTGTATGTCCATGCAGCACTCACCCAGTTCAGGTGGGGTTTATAAAAAGGAAATTGTTGCTCTTCAGGGAGATACGTGTTAACCTTATTCATTTGTAAAACTGGTTACATATTTCCACACTCACCTGTGCAGTCTGATGCTGACAAAGCTTTTGACAAGATGAAGTAGGTATACAATATTTACGTAAGCTTCGCAGAAAGTGCGGGTTGAGAGAAAGCGTTATTAACCAGAGCTGAGCTCTTTCTGTGTTGACCTGGAGCTTTTTGCAGGAAAAAAAAACCCCACATCTTCTGCTCTTTGCTCTTTATCAATATACAAAGCTGGGATGTAGGTGATATAGGACTCAAAATTAGCAGTTCTGGCTTTATATGCATTCTGTTAATCAGATGTCTAAAAGGCTACAGGCTGTGTGGGACAGGAGGTAGAAAACAAGGAGCTTGACTTGAGAGATGTTTTGCAGCTGCAATTCATATAAATGAATTCCTAGAACAATGGTTGTGTACATTTCGCTTTATAGTCATGGAATAATCACCAAATAATGGCAAACTGAACTTAAGAATATCATAAATATATCTACATGCACACATAACTCAAAATTTTTTTAATTACTATGTGTCATATTCATTTCTAAATGTATTTAGTATGGAAGGGTTTTTTTACAGTTTTAAGGTTTTAAAGTTATCTTTTTTACAGATTGTAGTATCATTGTATTAGGAAGTTCAGTGAGAAAAACTACAAATGACAAGAATAAGCTGGCCTAAAGTGTATTCATTTTTTTTTTCATTATGTAGTCATTATTGTTATGGAGGAGCTGGTTTTGCTTTGAAAAATTACTGATTTCTGCCAAAGTCCTTGCACAAGTTCCTCATGTGGTAGGATTCTGACACATAATTGGAAGAAAAGAATGAAAACCAAATGAGAGATTTTATCACAGCCATCAAGAGAAAGAGCTGCGTTACCTGAGCTGTGTAGCTGCCTAGTTAAGGAGCAATAGACTATAAGCAGAAGTGTGGAAATACAGCATGAGGTGATGGAGTTAGGCAGCCATGAAGCTGAACTGAGACGTGGTCTATGTCCAGGAATATATTTCAGGAAACTCCATCTGAACCTTCTGAGGACTGAGAATGTTAGTGACTTCTAGCATACAATAGCCCAACAGGAAAGTTACATAGCACTGTCATTCAGAACCAAATATGCGTGGCTCACCTTTGCAGTGCTCAAGCCATTGCTCTGGTGTGTAGGGCACATTGCATCTATTGCACATGTGGTTCACAGCTAGGTTGTAGACATGCTGTGAATCTAACGATCCATCCCTGCTGCTGACTAATGCTAATATGTAAGGTGTCAACAAAAGTAATTTGTTATTCTACAACAATTCCACCATGCTTATCCTCCTCACTGTATCATCAGGTGTTTCCTTTGCAGGCACTGCCTGTCCTGGGACACTCTCTTTCTTGGGCCAAAGGGGAAAATCCTTCACAGTTTCAGGCTGCTGGCTTGTCCAGGGATTTCTGTTGGGACAGACATGGAAAAAGACACATCCTCAGTCTGGCCTAACTTCTGAGCCTCCCTCTCTATCTCCAGACTACCCGTATTTTCTGTTCTACTTTCCAATCCTACTGTGGCACAGCAAGACACTTAGATTTTTCCCCTGATTACATACAAGCGTTGCAATATAACTGCTGTATTGCAGGCTGGGATTTCCTATATTGTAATCAAGTATGATCAATTCACTGCAGGTGCTGTGGCAGGCAGAGAATGATGCAGTCCCTGTTTTCTAAGTGCTCCCAACCTAACCTCTAAACATTGCTACCAATAGGGTGATTGGCAGTGCCTTCTGTACTGCAAGGAGATAATTGTGGTGCTATGGTATAAGCAAGTGAGTCTCATTCTGTATTTTTGCTGTTGTGGAAAAAATTCTGATAAGATCCATATGGGGTAAAAGACTAGGGTTACAACAATACAATTACAGGGTTGTTTTATCCAAGCATAGGTGTGACTGAGATGACAAGTGAATTTTTCTGCCATATATGTTTGCAGGCAAAAAAATCCAAGAGAAGGTAGACTATTTCTAACTCAATTTACTGTGACCACTGAAGAACAGGAGAATTTTCAATGAGGAATTAATGTTATGAAGAGGTTTTATATTATATAGCATATGGCACACCAAAGATCCTTAGCTCTTAGCTCATGATAATCCGGATAGAATTTAACCTACAAAACTTAAAAGGTGAGTCTGCATTACTTTTAAGTAGAGAAAAAAAAATGGTTTATACTGTCATTCAGGTCCAATCCAAAGCTCTTAAAGTTAACAGGTCTCTTTCCCTCGATTTCAGAAGGATTTGGATCAGGTCTTGATAGTCACAACTCCAAACTGTGTGATATGTAAAAGTGTCTTTTTTAAGTGCTCCTTGCAATCAGATAAAACTCTTTCCTAAATGGCATCATTCAATATACAGATTGTAGCAGATAATTGTAATTGTAAATTACTGTAGCAAGCTTAGAATCAACTATTTAAGTACTCACCTGGCAAAACTGCAAAAGCTAACTTTTTTCCTCCTTCCTTTCCAGTATATATTTCATTTTTCATGGCTCCTTAACTCAGATATTACAGTGGGCAATTTGGATTGAAACTTGGCATAGAAGTTGTCAGCCTCCAAGCAAATATTTGTCATTTAAAAATCATGAGGCTGCTGAGTAAAACTTGGCAAACTGTTCTAGAACTGCATATATGGCAACTACATTTGCAAAACAATAGTGCACAGGGTATGCACACTTTCTGGCAAAACACTCTCATGCACATGTGTGCAAAACGTACAAGATACATAAATATCATTTCCTTGCACATGTCTTGCTGATGATTGCATTAAGGAGATCTGAGTGTGAGCATCATTTGGATGTTCCTTCCATAAAAAGGACTGCTCAGTATTTTATATTTGCTGACATAATAGAGTCTAATACCCCCAAAAGGGCTCTTAATGACTAATATGCACACAGACACACACTTCAAAAATATGGAAATAGAAGCATAAAAGGGTAAATTTATACTTTCACACATAGTATGAAATTGTAGAGTATTAGGTTTTATATAAATGTCTGAACAAGGGGAAAATGGAAGGTAAGGACAGAGGTATTTCAAGGCACTCCGTGCAACCTAATAATTATCTAATTATAATTACCAATTTATAGCTTCATATTGCCAGCTGTAGAAATGCAAAGACGCCTTCACTGCTGTTGAATATAATGACCATAGAGGCTGACCAGCAGCTATGAGGACTCCTCAAAAAGTTTCATGTTAAGCTCTTTGAACACACACATCCTCTTGGTTCCTCATGACCAGCAAATGAGACCTTGCAATGAATGGGAGGAACTTGCAGACAGGAATATGCTGCCTGAAGTTGGGGAGAAAATTAGGGATGAGAGTAGTAATGAAATGTGCCAATCATGCCAAAACAAGCACAAGGGTCCTAAAGTCAGCACACCACCAAAAAGCATCACCTAAAAAGATCATGGGTCTACTCTCTGCCAGTGCAAAGATTTTTTTATCAGCTTTCTTCTTCAATGACTGCAAGTATTAACTCATATGGCAGACACTACACTAGAATAAAAAATAACCAGTTGAATTCAGGGCAGATTGGAAGCTTTAATTTAAAAATGTCCATGCCTGTCAATTCAATTAGATGAGAATTTACTGGCAAGACAAGCTAAGTAAGTCTTGCCAAAATATAAGAAAAAGACAGACTCATCAGATAACTAACTGAGGCAGGTACAGCCCACCAGGATAAGCATTTCCCATTGCTTAATAAGATTCCTCCCCTGCATCCATATGTCAGTATTGTCCCATCCCTGACTCAGGAAGAGGTTCTGCCATTGCAAGCTGCCTATTTGCCATCTCATGCCTTTTTTTTTGTGTATTAGTCTATTCCTTTATCTTTTATTCTGATGTGATGGAGGAATACAGTGAGGCATTTGTATCTGCCCATTTCTATCTGCCTACCCAACTGATGACCTAACCACTGTATTTTCCAATAGCCAAAACTAACAGGTATTCCACAGGTGTGGGAGGACAGACCACTGGTACCAGGAGTCTCTCCTAAAGTTCTTACAGTGACTAGCACTGGGTTGGCATTTTGGTTTGGTTGGGATTGAGCTGGGTGGGGGTTTTTTTGAAACTTTATACACTAAAAAAATTGAGCTGTGATTATGTAGTGTACACCTAACTAAAATGTACTATAATTGTTGAAGTATTTTATTGAAGTCATTTTCTTTTTCAAGTGACAGGTTTACCAGATGCTAAAACTTGTCTTGTGGTTTCTCTGCCTTTGCCAAGAAGCTCAGGGCTAAGTACAGAGGGTGGGGTCAGTCCTGGACATCAACCCCTCAGTCCCCCTCCCATAGCCTACCCCCCCAANNNCCAACCCCTCCCCCACCACCACCACCCACTGTGAATGGCAGCATTTTTCGCTAAGCTCTCATGCTCAGGGCTGAAGTCAGGCTTTTTGCCAAACACTCAAGTCCAAGACAAATAGCCTATGTGGGTGTTTTGTGCACAAAGATGACTGAGGTTCATTTTAGCTAGATGGATAAATCTTTTGAAATCTGGCTCGTTAGAACTGACTATATTATAGATCAGAGTTAGCTGTTTATTGAAAAGCACTGTGAGAGGAATGTAAATTACCCGTGAATCAGAATAACCTGGGAGTGAAGCACCAGTGTTTCTTGGTGGATGTATTGTCACCTATTCTCACAAACAATGCAACCATTTATGTACAGTGGGTTAATTTTTCTTAAATGACTGTTCAAGTTCCGTCTTTTTGAGTTTTCTGAAAAACAACATATACATTTATGGAGTTTGCAAGGAAAAAATTCAAAAATACCTAAATCTCCTGATTTTTTAAAAATATATTTTAATTTATTATACTTCTATTCCATAAGAGGCATTTTCTGTTGGAGGCAGGGCTGAAATTTCCTTGTGGGTGAAAGACTTAGGTGATTCTAAACTTCACTTAAACCTTTGTGCTCTGTGGGGCCCAGAATAGCTTTATGTACAAGAGAAGGTGCGTTTGTTTATTTATTTATTTTAATGTCAGCAGCTGAAGCTCTGGTTTATTAAATGTCACACTGCTCTCAATCCTCCACAGGTTGCCACCAAAACACAGAGCATTCCTGACTCATCTTGCACTTGCAAGTTCCTTTTGCCCCTTCACGTGTCTCTTGGTTCTCACTATTTCTTCATTCCAGCAGAGAGAAAAAAAAAAGGGTATCTAATCAGTCATAACTGCCCCAAACTTTGGAATCCAGAAAGTACAGTTTGGAATATTGGTTGGTATGATAATTCAGGGCAAGAGAGAGCATCCACAAAATACAGCATCTCTCATCTCAAAGGCATTTGTCTAAGGTAAACGGCTACATAAAATTGTTGCATTCCCTACAGGGAGTCAGTATTTACCGTTTTCATTCTCTTGCATGGGAGAATGGCTCTTTTTTCTTTCTGAAGGTCATCTCCTACTCACTTAGAAACAAAACCAAGGGAAGTTGTGTGGTTGAATGGTATCACAGTCTACCATGGTCCACAACCGTGATGAAAGTAAAACTCTACTGTGTATTTCAGTTGCATCGTCTGAGAACTGTCGGTGTCTGTTCATCCCTCTCTTCCTTTACAGAGATTGCTGATTCCATTGGTAGTTGATACATGTTGTTTACACAAGGCAGTGTCATGGAGGGTCACTCAAGTGAGTTAAGTCTCACAGGCAGAGCTCACAGGTTAGGACAGGACTCCACTAAGCTGATGTATCCTGATCCTTGACATTTAATTAGATAAGACTTAACCCTGACTGTGATGCATGGGTATTCTTTTGCTGCCATGCACTATCTCTATAATGTGATTAGTGTGCAGCAGATGCACACTTCTAGAGTCACAGCAACAGGATTCTGAGATGTGAGCCTGAATATCCTAGGCCATGGGCTGAAAAGCACTGCATAACTTCCCGTCTGAACTCAAGGAAACCAGAAGACCTTCTGTTTACTGATGATCCAGGCTGCATTTGACACAACAGTGGCAAAAATAAAACATGGATAAAATCTGGTCTTCATTGATATGGTGTTGACAGCACCCTAATGAGAAGAAGCATGACAATTAATGCTGAACTTTCAACCTTCATTCTGGCATTACCTAAATCTTACTGCTTTACTTTGCATTTATTAAACACTGGTAGGATAGAAATATTGCATGTTTGTTTAATTTTATTTTATTTTCATAACTCTATCTAGAGACTACTTTTGTGCAGCCGTGACTATCAAAGCCATGATGTCAGAACAGCTAGTGTAGCCATTACGTTTTGTATCCATTGTAGAGTAAATATTTACAAATAATCAACAGAAACTACATCAAGATACACATTGTATGCTGTGAAACAGACATGAATTCGGCATGTGTTTTCCTTGCTCACCCATGAACAACAAGCCGTGCAGCACAGTGCACAGTTCATGTCACCCGATGTGCTGTTCCATTCCCCCCACCATCAAGGTGGCTTTCAGCCCTGTAAGTAACAGTTGCTAATAGGTCTGTTTCACAAACTTTTTCTTCAAAATCTCCTTTCTGTCACATTCCTGGCATCTGTTTCTTCGCCCTTAGGAGCTGCTTAACCTAGGTGCATAACACTGTTTTTTAGAGAATCCAAGGACTGATCCAACATCCACCAAAGTCATTTTTAATACAGTTCATTGGGGCTAGACAAGCCAAAGTAAAAGTCATAAAGAGACAGGTCATACTGACAGGATTTTCCAGACACTCTCACAGGTACGTGAAGAGATACAGGGACAGAAGGACTATAGCTATCGGTCATGCAAATCCCCATGCCTGCTTGTCGATAGTTTGCATCACAGCAAGCAGCAGTTTGTTACGGCCTCTGTGGTTTCTCTCCTCACCTTCATCTTCCTACCATCACTGAACATATTTTTCCTTCCTTGCTCTTAGAGAGAAATCTCATTTGAGCCCAATGTCTATCTGGAAACTCTTGTAAATCTTCCCGTGTGACGTTACTGGACAGTGGATCAGGATTTTACACAGAGAAGTCACTAAGCCAAATGAGTTTTATGCACAAACATTGACCCATTTCTGTATTACCTGGGACCTGTTTCCCAAATGTCAATGTCGAATTGCTTTTGGCTTGTGTGACTGATCTCCCAGAGCTTATATCTACACACTGGGAAATGAACCTTCATTCTGGGATTTGACACCTGATTCCGTCAGTTTTCTGTACAACATCTCTTTGTTCATGGTTGTAAGGCTGTAATTGCTACCTCGTTTTATGTCTCATCATCTGAAGCGGTACAAGGTTTAGTGTATTAGCAGGCCAACCACAAGCAGCTGAGATACAGCTCTCAGCTGAGACTTGATAACGGCATGTATACGTGCTTCTAACTTGTTGCAAATACAAAACTAAACTGACTGCCTGAAACCAAACTCACAGTGGATTTAAGCCACTTCCTAGGTAACCTGAGATTGTTTGGTTTCCACATGCATCAGACCTACATGGACATGTCTCAGCAGGCATGTCTCAGCAGACAGTGTAAAGGACTCTCCCTGTCAATCAATGTAAACCACCAGTCAGGCCTCTAGATTGTGGTATGTTTGGAGTAGGACCAGGATTTGTCTTCATATTTGGGAAAACTTGTGCAATGGGTCTTAGTCCATTACTAAAGTTAGAAGTCATCAAATTGATACAGAATAGGGTATATAAACATTAGTATTTTGATGTTGTGAACAGTGTTGTAACATCTTTTTACTGTGAAGGTTAATTCATTAAGGTCTGAAGAACACTTGGAGGTCCTTTTAAGAAAGGAGTTAAAGAAATGCTAAAGTGTTGCTTTAGTATCATGTTATTTATCAGCTGTCTGGTTAATATTTGTGCTCAGTCCGCAGGTTTCACATGTAAATCATATGCAATGAGTCCATGACAACTCACAAGATTTACACAGATGGGACCTGACCAGCCTTCTCTGAAGTCACCAGAGGTGGTCTGGGTTCCCTAATGATTGCAAACAGGAGACACAAACATAAATATAATTTACTTTTATAAAACTTTTAATTAGGTTAATAAAATATCACTCCATAAAAGCCTATAGCTCATAAAAACCCAGACCCCATGCAGAGCTGGTATGGATCAGGTTAATAAACACAAAGAATTGCATTACCATGCTAATACAATAGGGAAGTCTCCTGTCTCTCTTTTGAATAACCTCTCATGCAAATTTCGAATGTTGACCATGACACCAGACCTTCTTAGGGCACCAAGTTGTGTTTCCCTGTGCTTACAATATATTTGATTTCAATATAAAACTGCAGACTCATCAAAACCCCTCCTTTCTGACAGCGTTCAATTATTTAAATACTGTACTATGTGGGGGGTTTGCCCCTGAATCTGGCATAAAGTACTTCAGGCAAGCTCACAAATAATATATTATGAATAAGACAAAAAATTCCAAGTAATGAGAAATATTAATCAAAGGGGTCCTTTTTAGTATTAGTTTCCACCTTTTCCCACCTTTGACTCATTTTTTAAAATGCGGATTCTAACATGCATTTAAGCATACCATAAACATGTATATCCAAATTGTCTCTGCAATAATGATTCTGTAATCTTCTGCAAGTCGAAGGCAGGCTTATTTGTAATTGGGGTCATTATCTGCCCACAGCTAAATTGTTTGACCACATGCTAAATATCTGAGCTATGTAAAGGTTCATTATTGTTATCCAACTACAATATGTTTCGTTTCTCATGCACATAGAGATGTAATACTTAAAAATATACAGGTGCCTCATGCTACTTACAAAATGTTACTAGAAAAACAAAATAATAATATAAATAATATATATGTAAGCATATTCTGTATCCATTTACATGGTGTTAGCGAAGTATTTTTTATTTTGTGTGCCATATTCCAGCATCAGTTCCTAGGGATCACAATGCCAAGTGGTAAAATGTATTTCCACATTTGCTAGAAAAATCCCCCAAGACATAACATTCACAGAAGAAGTACATTCAGTTTTGTGTTTGAAAGTGTGATATACCAAACCTAAGAGCCAAATTCTTTTGAAGAATGTGTATAAGCTGTCATAAGCATACGCCAGTTTTCTTCTTCAAATTCTTAAAAATTAATGCCTGCAGTTTAACCTGAGTGCTGTTAGCATCTGCCTCTGCGCAGCCCCAAATAGAATGTCTCTGAAGCTGCAAGAGAAGCTGCCACCCAAACCGTGGCTGCATTGCCTCCTGACTGCCACAGCCCAGCAAGCCAGGACAGGGACACTTCAGACACAGAACAGCTGGAAGAGGTGGAGGTCACCTTGAGTCACTAAAGGCAGGATGCCTTTCTGTGTGTCCATCCAGGCTACAGCTCAGGATGCTGTATCATTGGTGAGTTCCTCTCCCAGGCTAAAACACACCCTACTACAACAGGTAGGAAATAGACCCTCCAAGGAGTAGGGATCTACATTCTCTGGGTAGTCTGTTTCCACACTTCCAATGGTCATATCCAGCATGCTCTTCCTCTCTGCACCCTGTGCCTGGCTGCAGCCAGGACACCTGTCTCTCTCTCCCTCCGTGTCCCAAGGAGTACCAGCGTGCAGGACCCAAATCCAGCCATATTTGAATGAACCACGCTGGCCATGTTCCTCGTGCTGCATGCTGTTCCCTTCAGACTTCTCTCAGGGCTGGTTGAAGATATTGGAAAATCTCCCCCCAAATTCAGTGGGCTTGGATTCCATGCCCCATACAAGTTTTGCTTCAGAGGAGCTTGGAATTTAGGATATAAATCTATGTCTTTGTTGCAGGCCTAAATGTAATTTGATTCCAGTAGTCATGAATAGGACGTAAGAACTGTGGAAATATCTGCACATGTTCCTTTCTCAAACAGTGGGTGCCATTAAAAAGCATAATAGTGTTCCAGGCTATTGATTTTACCACAGCATTTCCTTGCTTAGAGTGTTTTCCACTATGAGATATTTGCACCATGCCATGGTAAATGTTATTTTTATGAGAGGTCACTGCAGTCTTGTTTGAGAAACTATGTGAACAACGTTGAGTTCCCTCGCAGAGCTGAGTTACTCAGCTGTGCTGTCTGATGTACTATTCATTTTTTTTTTTAAAAAAAAGTAGGAAGAGCCAAATAGAACATAAAGATGAAATGATGCAAAAATCAGATACTAAAAATACTAAATAGTGAACCCAAATAAAGTAGTTTAGAAATTAATGATATTAAATAGAGGACTATATTCATAGTTAAGAGTTTAGATTTTGATTATATTTGCCTGGAACAGAAACAGACAGCCAAACCAGACCTCATTTATCTTCCAAAACAAATACTTCTTAAGTCATATAAGATGTGCTCTTTTTTTATACCACTTACTTTTCACATACTTATTATGCTATTTTGCTAAGACATTCACTTATTCCACTGTAAGCTAATAGGGCAAAAGAAGAGGAAGAGTACATGGGCAGGTGAAAAGGAATACTTGTAAACCAGCAAAAAAGCTGAAAATGCTTCCAAGTTACAACCAACATAATTAAATGTAGATCAGCTTATCTGTCATAAAGATGTTCAAATTTCATTTAGATGAAATTGGTATAATTTTTGTCCTTGGCTTAAGTTGGAGAAAAATTAAGTTTAAAACAAACAGATCTTTGTTGATATGAATTGACACATCTTCCTTTCTGAGATCTGAGTTCTTAATTTCATAACTTACAACAACTAAGATTTTACCAAATATTTACAACATATTATGAAGAGCAGGCAAATAGAATAGCAGTGAGACTTAACTAAGGCTGATAAATTTAGTGATTCCTTCTTATCCTGGATGGATGCATTCAGGGTTCCATGGAGGTCTCTCCTATGTTTGACATTAATCCGTATTTCATTAGTGACAGTTAAAGCTAAACCACACTTCAGTCAGTTTGGATTACACTTAAAAATCAACTGGATGAAATAATGGCCTTAAAAAGTAGGGTACAACTTAGTAAGGACCAGGGTAAAGTTCTGTACTCACTTGGGAATGCTCACCTTAAGTGCGGTATGTCCTGTTGTTACATGAATGTAAACGTTATGTATGAAAAGTGTTATCTAAAAGGCACCAGGGTGATATGTCCTCTCCTATGAGCTGATACAATCAGAAATGGAGAATTGTGTCCAACTGTGGCCCCATACTTGAAGGAAAATATAAACCCCTTGAAGTGACTGTGGGACAGGGCAGTAAAAACAAGTGAAGAACCAACAAGGGACATCACAAAGCAAAATAGAGTAATTCATTCTCCACACTATAAGGCAATAAATGAACAAAAAACAAAAACAAAAACAAAAACAAAAACAAAAACAAAAACAAAAACAAAAACAAAAACAAAAAACCAAAACAAAAACAAAAAAAAAACACCCTAACTGTACCTTTAGGAGTATATTATCGATAAAAAGGATGAAATCTGTATCACTGGAAATTCTGAAAAACAGGTTATATAAAGATGATGAAACTGGTTTAGGTAAAGCTCATCCTGCCCTGGGAATCAAGGGTGCATCTGGGTTTTTTGTTTCTCTTTCAAAGTTATTTTGCATGACTGTATGTTAAAATTCCATTATACATATGATAGAATGAAGAGATTCAATGGGAGCATTCTCCTGTATATATGGATACTAACATAAATCACTCGATAGGACCATTTTCATGAATGTCCCGATAAATAAGACCTTTTGTCTTTTCTGAAAAGCAAAGTCCCCATTGAGTTCACCAGAAAACAAAGGACTGGACTATTCAGAAGCCAATATAACTGGAAAAGGAAAAGCCAGTCTGTTGGTGAAAATTAGCTTAAGGTATACATTTTCACTAGGTCTGCAGAGAGTTGTCTCTGAGAGATTTATCATCCTAAATTACTACTGGATGTACATAGGAAATAACTCTTCACAGATATGCACTTGGAACAGAAAGGTATGGGCAGGAGGAAAAAGGTACCTCTTCTGTTTGAAGATGTATTTTAGCATATTTTTAACAGACCTCAGTAGAGCTTTTTCCTGCAATGGGACATTGATGATCAAAAGATACTTTTCCTCTTATATTTTTTTTCTTTGTTTTTTGGGGGTGGGGGTGAAGGGCAAGGGCAAAAAAAAAAAATCAAAACCTTGATATTTTTACCTTAAATTCAAAGATTTACAAATATTGATGCATAAATGCCCCTATAATGCTCTACAAGAACTTTAATTCAGCTATCCTTTCTCCCTCAGACATATTGTTAGTATTACACCTCTTAGCAGGACTACAACCCTGGAGGATTTCCTATCTTCTTGATCATCTCAATGCACCACAGGAATTGGACAATTACAGGGTGCCATTAAGGAAGTACTACAGTGAAGGAATTTGCCTCAAAAAGGAAAATGGAACCAAGTAATACTCCCATGAGTTACCACATCCATATTTCAAGTCAAAAACTGCTCAGTTTTTTCGGAGTAGGATTTTTTATCCTACTCTGAAATTATCTCAAAAAAATCTGATACTCTTTAAATGGGTTCACCAAAAAATCAGACCTTCTTCATTGCAAAAAAAAATTGCTCAAATTCGTTCATGATTCCACTTTTGAAACCATTGCAGAACTGTGGTTTCTTAAAAGTTACAGGAATTGAGTATGTCTAGGACTCAACTAATCCCTCATAGATTGCATAAAAATAAGCTGTGATAAGATCTCTACAAAGGATGAATGATAAATTTATTAATAATTTTAATTGGATTTCAGATTATATTTCAAAATGTATCAAGAATATATCTGAAAACCGCTTGATTTCTACTCTTTAATCTAGAGATCTGGGGCAAGACACTATATCAGAGTAGACATCATTAGGGAGTTACCATCTCCTCCTCTTTTATATGTGCCACAAAGTTAATGGCTGTTTGAATTACCAGGTTAAACAGAAGTTTCCTATTGACAGAGACTGCTGATTTGGAAGAAAGCTGTAGACAGGTTGAAGAAATTCTAGAGCAGGTCAATAAGAACTGCCTAAGAACCAGAAAGGGTTTCTCAAAGCAGACTAGAAATCCTTATCATGTCCAGTGATACTAAAAAGAGAGGACAGCCTGACATAAAGTTTGCTGTTGCCAAGGGATTTGAGGTTGGTGAAAGAACAGAAGAGGAATATTCTTCAGAGTTCAATGACTGCTCTCACAAGGCATGTTTAGAGGAAACAGATGGTTCTGCAGGCAAGATTTAAAATATCCTGCATTGAATATACATTTGTAGGAAGAAGAAAAAGAGTAGTGAAAGTTAAGAACAATGTAAGAGAAAAATGGATGTGGAAAAGAAAAGATGAAGAGGAAAAATCTCAGAATGTTTCTCTGATGGCAGCAGCAGCAGCATAGGTCTGTGTTTGATCATTATACTAATGTCCAGAGCTAGTCAAGAGATCTCTGTTACTGAACAACTATGTAATGAGGACAATTTTGCATATATTTAGGAGGTCCAGCAAATGCCTGTTCCAAGTACTCACCACCATGGTGACATAAACTATTGCAGAATATCTGGGTTTAAAATCTCCCCCATTCACCTCCAGCTGCAGTTCAATCTGCTGCAATTCAAGATGTCCTTAAGACACGCTTCAAAAGGGACCTCACCAAATCAGATGCCACTTTCTTTTATGTCTAACAGTTGGTGGATGGGTCTTGACTTGAAAAGTCTTGCTCTCAGTTCACATGAATAATTTCTGAAAGACCTATGGTAGCTCATTCTGAAGGCCAGTTCTCAATTTTCAGGTCTTGATTTTTCCACAATTCAGATCAGGTCACAATATATTTTTTAGCTTCTTTCTTACCTTTTAAGCTTACCTCCTGTTTCTGGACAAATGAATTGCTAGGATGTCTGTGAGATCCTCGATGCTCAGGAACTTGTGAATAGTTCAATTGAGAGAAATGTCAAGATCTCCCAAATGGGTTTGAAATTCAAAGATAAGGCTTACAAACATGTTCTAATTATAGTAAAATCAGTAACACTTGATCAGTAATTTCCCAGCCAAAACAACATTTTAAAATATCATAAAAATTTAAAGCAAAGTTGCCTACTTCATGAGTAGTTTGTGGAAAAAAATGTTTTTCATTGTAAGTAATAATATTCTGCTTAACTGCTAGAGTAACAAGTTCTCTATCAATCAATAAATCGATACAATGAGCAATTAAAAATTGTTCATGTCTGTAAGTTTAGCAGAGAAGTATGCATTAACTGCCACCAAACAAAAACATAGTCCACCAATGTGCAACTCATCTGCTCTCCTATTCTAACATCCAATGGTGGAGCTATATTTCATAGAGGAAAATTCAAATCAACTTACATGAATGTTTGAAGCAAAGTCATGCATAACCCACTAAAGCAAAATGAATATCAGAGTCAGTAGGTTCCAAAAAGAAGAAAGGAAAAAGGACCTATAAACTCCACAGAAAGTGGAAATACAGGCATTGTTATACAGACCTCTAATCTCTTGTGCAGCGCTATATGTGGAGAGGAAGAAATGCCTTCCTGACCTCTCCAGGTGATCAATTTACACTCTGAAGCCTGAGAGCTGATCTGTATCTATTCCAAATTAACTGGTATAGAAAGAGGCATGAGGCTAAAACATAAAGAAATAACACTGTAGAAAGCAGAAAGTACCTTATTCATCAGTACAAGTCGGGATGTCGCTTGCCAGCAAAGGAGATATCTTCCTTTCATAAATATGCCTGTGCAGATTTTAATATCAAAAGTACCTCAGAACTCTCAGTGAAAATAATCTCTGCAGGTACTGGTCCAAAGCCTACTGAGATCAATAGGAATACCTCCCTCCAGTGCAGTAGACTCTGGATCAGGCCCTTTATAACAGAGATTCCCTCCATCACAGGGCAGCAACATCCCCTCCTTCCTACCCCCTTACAGTGAACTCAACTTCTGTTTTGAAGACAACAGGAAAACAACAAACAACCCAGATGAACCTAACTGGAAATATCCTTTCAGATGGAAAAAGATATGCAAAATCACATCAGCTTTACCCAATGTTAAGATAAGATGCTATGTGACCTACAATCTGCTGCACTGTATTGTATGTGATCATCATGCAGTATAATTTGGTAGCTTTTTTTTTCCCGAGGTCTACTGAACTTTGGTTATTTCCAAAGTGTTAAAAATACTCGGTTTGCTAATATAAATAATTATAATTGACAGTGCATTGTCAATCTATTGCAAAGCTGATTTAATTAAGAATGCCAAGGGGCATCATTTGGGGCCAGGTATCTAAGCTGCAAATTTTTTTTGATCTCAACCTCTCCCTATAGGACCGTCCACACTGGCACCAAAGGCTGGAGGGCAAGAGAACAAAGGGAATTTTATGTGTCTGAATTCAAATTCTTTCCCTTTGAAATGAAGCGTCCAGAATGGGCAATAAAACTGTGAAAATGGATTTCTGGCCGCATTTGATGTTAAGCCTTTAGTGTCAAGAGCCAGGTCTTTTTTCTCTCTCTCTCTTTCTTTTAGGGTTCATTGTTGGGAGGTTTTTTTCCCTTCCCTGAGTGGTCTTGTGGGGAGTTTGTCCTATAAATTATTTCTTACAGTTTGTATGCATACAGTATGGCCTTGTCTCATAGTTAGAACTCAAAAGTAGGCTATTTCGTGCGTGCTTCTTTTAATTAACTTGTATTTTCATGAATTTGCAATTGAAAACATTGTGTTAAAAAGGCTCATTTCACGTGTCATTTTTCCTATCAGCCCGTGTGGGAAACCTGAATGTTTATTAACCGATTCCTGGAAAGAGTAACTTTCACTCTGGTCTTCCTTTTTCCTACCCAGTAGTCATAATCCTTTGTGTCATCTCTTCCATTCCTATAGTAGGATATTGCAATGCAATAAGAAAAGCAGAGGGATTATGCCCACTTAGAATGATCATGCAGAGGGATCTATTATAATAATGATTACAACCATTTTATCTTTAATAGCTAGCCACTGATGGAAGGACAAGGAGAGGGAAGAGAGACAGAGAAATGAAAGGAATCTTGCCATACTGAAATGATTTGTTCCTAAGCTTTGATTGTATATGAAAATTGATCTTTAAATATTTATTTGTAACGAAAGCAGTTGGCAATACCTTATTAAAGCTGGCTAAATTAATTTAAATTGTTACATACCTCTCAGGCAGTACATTCTTGCTGTCTGAAGGAAAAAAATAATGTGAATGCATGTGTGTGCACATATGTGTTCATGCAGTTTAATTACAAATTTTTTTTCTGATAAAATTAGTAGCACTTCACAACCTGTTTCTCTGCAGAGCATGTTTTCATGAAGCAAGATTACAACAATTAATAATTATTTTTCTCTCTCTAAGATAGTCAAGGTGTTGAAAGAAAATGTAGTGCCATGAGTATATGGGAGCCTTTTACCAGGAGCCAGCCTCCTAGGCTTTCAGAGAATAAGAAATGTTTAAAAACGTACCTTTTGCCATGTTAAGTAAAAAATAATAAAATATATAAAACCCTAAAACTCAAAAACCAAAATAAAAATCTTCTCTTTAGTATGTTCATGGGTTTCTTCGTCTCTAGTCCTACATCTCTCCTCTTTCAGCCCCTCCTCTTTTTTTTCTGATATCATTTTCTTGTAGTTTTCTTTCTCCGGGCCTCCCTCAGGCTTCCTGCCATCTATCTAGACTTATTCTCTTTTCCATTGACTTTGGTACATTCTGATCTTTTTTTTTTTGTTTTACGTACCATAGTTACTTCACTTTTTCTTCCTTTCTCACAGTTTTTCCCTGACTTTTCTGTTTTATTTCTCTATCCTTTTCTATGTTTTTAGTTCTCTGTTTTCTGTATCTTTAAGCAAGCTTCCCCATCTGTGATACATATACCTGTGCAAGTAAAGAGGAGCAACTGTAGGAATTTTATTAAGATTTAAGAGTCCTTCATATACATCAGCATATGAAGGCAAGAAATTTACTCTACAAACTGATATACCAGTGTCTACCATACCAGAACTGGGACCAGAATGCTTTAAATGAAAATAATAACAAGTTGGTAATATAAGAAATTACCTTGTCTGGCATTGCTTTACAGGAAATCACACTTACCAGCAAGTTAGTCATATTTGCTGACCATCCCTACTGGACTATCCTAACCTGAAGTCCATCAAGATATTTTGTGGGGACCACACCATGGCCCTAAAGGAAACACCATTTATTCAAGCACAAAAAGAAGAAAGGTGGCACTATGATTTTCAGGCAAACCAAATTTTCTCTAGCCTTTTTAGTTTTCAAAGTAATGCTTCCAGAGGTACTTGCATAACTCCAGTAGTGCCCTAAAAATCATCCTTTTGTTTGATTCCAAGATACCATGTTCAAATCCCACAAGGAGCTGTTTGATAGGCTTTGAGGCAGGAGATTTTTGAACATTTTGCATCCAGACTTTACTTACAATAGATTGAATGCTATTGCTGTGATCAGTAACCTTTTTATCTTGGTTGCACAAGAGAACCAAACTCTCCAACATTTTATATCAGTGGTACACCTTGTATAAGTAAGTCCATCTTGTCCATAAGTAAATATTGATACATTTTACTCAAGACAAGACCTCACATTTTTAGGTCTGGGTTGGCTTTTTTTATATAGATACAAACTTACACCGATTCTCTTTGGTCACCATCTCCACCCTCATCTCTGGGCAAAAAATTATAAGACTGAGTCAGGCCTACTCAAATCTTCTTCACCCACACATTTAGTGTATTATGTAAATGCTACAAGTTCAATTCAGTGACCAGGTCCTACAGGTTTAAAGTTAAGCACCTGTAAGAATGATTTGTCAAAACTTCATTTTTACAAAACAATGTAAATATGTATTATGTATTTGTCAGACAGAGGGGTGGGATCAAAAATGGAAGGAGCTCTATTTTTTATCTGTAGATATAGGTTGGTAGATACAGACTTGTTAATATATAATTTGGTACATTTGTTCAAAGACTAAATGTTTTCCATTTAATTCAACTCTGTAAATAAAATACTGTGTTACCTGATTTACATGTAGTATAAAAATCTGAGTTAGACACAAAACTCTGAAAATTTGGACTAAGGCTTAGGAATTCTCACCTCCCTTGCTGCTCCTAGGGCAGACATAGCAACTGCTATGAACACTCAAATTGATTTAAACATTTTTCAAACACATACAAAAAAGAAACACAGCAAAACCTTTCATACAAATTATTCCAGTTTCACAGACACTCTGTGAAATAGAAAACAGGAACATGTAAGATATTACTCATGGTTTTACCAAAACCACAGCCAACACTCATGTATTACATCTGTTAGCCAGGCAATGCTCTGTCCCGTCCAAGATGTGGTCAGCTTTTGAATTAAGATTTGCTGAAACAAGTTTCCCAGAATCCATTGCAGCCCTACAGCCTCAGGCTGTGATAATGTGAGATCTGGGGAACTTAATAGGATAGGGCTTGGCCAGTAAGTGGAAAGGAGAATCCGAAGAGAAGCCAAGGCACTGGAAAACATTTGGCTGCTTGTCAGTTCATGGTGGTTTGTACCTTCTTGCTGAGATGGGCAAGATGTTTATATGAGGGCCCTGGCACTGTGTCCAGAGTTTGTGGTTCCCCTGTCCTGACCACAGCATGGCATTGGAGATTCCGCATTACTGGTTTACACTTCAAAACTTCCTAACCCCACCTGGCCTAGCAGCAAATTCAGAATGGCAATGACTGAACAAATATCAGATTATTTAATGTGGGTATATTCTTCACAGCTTCCTGCCCTTAATGCAAGAATTATCTACTCAGCAGTTACCATACTCCTGTACCGATTCACCTGCATTTCAGTGACAGCTAGGGCTTTCTCATAGTGCATCTTAGGAATTGCTAAATTATTACATGTCACCAAAATATGTTTTTCCTTATCAATATTATGTGTATTCTTTCTGCTTACAATTGGCCCCAACATGAATTCTCAGAAATAAACTTTTTCATTTTTTTCCTCACAATCATGATAACGATCATCTTAAAGTACTTCTGTATCAAAGAAGTAGCATGCACACTGGAACTACTTTTATTAAAATTTTTCTTTAGAACTTTGTGAAGCAGAGAAAAATTTCCGCAACTCCTGTGAATTACATTTCGCTTCCCACATTCACTCAAGATATTGTTTCACATCACAATTTCTGCAATATCAGGTGTTTAGAAGTTTTCCTTGGGATTTTACCTCCTAAGAGAAGAGATTTCTCCTATGTAAGAATCTAAGTTTGGGTTTGTTTTGGGTTTTTTTTAAACTTGAAAATATTTCCCACTTACAGTCCAAAATTCAGAAGCTGTAAAGAGAGAGAGAGAGAGAGAGAGAGAGTGAGAGTTGATGAATGTTTACTCTTGTGATTTTTAAAACAGGTTTGGGGTTTCATTTTCATGTGGATTATTTTGAGGAAAATTAAGTAAGCTACAGCAGGGAATAAATATAATTTTTTGCAGTGTGTAAGTGATGCATATGACCTCTGTTCAGCCACATCACTCTCACTCCACTGCTGTAACAAAAAGTGGATTCTAGCAGAATATGCATTACTATCCTGCATTTTCTTTTCCTGGTAGCAAGGTTGTCACCAGCTCGACACTCGCTCAACTCAAATGTTCTAAGCTCAGAAGCTGCCAAGCTCCTGCTGTCACAGCTACACACTCACACTTGTACATGCCCCTGTGATTGCTGCAGACTGCTTGTGCTGGGAACTGTACACAAAGAGCTCAACAAGAGAAAACTGTAACACAGTCAAAGTGTTCTGTCTTCCAGTAACAGGCAGCAAAACTTCTTTATCAGTATGAAACTCTCTACAGGGCTTTAATCAGAAACTCAAAGCCTGAAAAGATTTCAGACAAGAGCGCTCTAAGCTAGAAATAGCTTGCTCATCCGCAGGTCTTGTAGTCACAAGTCAGGCTACGAAGTGACCAGCTGACTGATACACACAAGAAAGGCGAGCCCAATGGAAAAGGAAGCGAACATGCAAAGCCAGCATGTACACTAAGCTGGCGCTGACATGCTGCAGCTGGTTTCAGGTACACAGGCAGACGAGGACTACCAGGATGTGGTCAACATTGTAGTAAGCTACACAGAACATTTTTTTTTTTCCGCAGAAGCCTTTGCAGCAAACCCACAACTCTTTTGGAAGTAACT
The DNA here is from genome assembly GCA_013399135.1 of Heliornis fulica. Classification (NCBI taxonomy): domain Eukaryota; kingdom Metazoa; phylum Chordata; class Aves; order Gruiformes; family Heliornithidae; genus Heliornis; species Heliornis fulica. Next base: position 255,829 of record VXBZ01007307.1, read on the forward strand.
TTACTACACAGCTTTCAACTTGCTGGTAAATTGTAATGGTTACTCACTGCTAGTACAGCAACAGGAACTATTTCTATCCTTTGCCTTATTTCTTTTTTTTTCTTTCATAAATGTCTGAAAGTGGAAAATAATACTTGATGATTAGTTAGATACCTTTTGGGTATAAAACTTCAAAGAAGAGAGAGTAATGATGAAAACATAATAATCAAAGTTTCCACTTAGATTTATTGCTTATTATTCCTATGAATATTTTTCAATTTTTAGAATATATGCCATAAAGAAAATGCATGAAGCTTTCAAGTTTAACATTCTATTTATTAACAATAGTGTCATTCAATGTCCATAAAAAGCAGATGCAATTTTAGTGAAATCCATAAGCAATAAAGCTACTCATATTCTAATTCAAGTATCTTGACCCATTATTATCAATTCTGATTCTTGTGATTATTTACTTCCATTACAACAGTAAGTGCTAAGTGCTTTCTAAATTAAGATTCATGATAGCCATTCCAGACATATTAAGAAAAAACAGTTTTAACCTGGTTATCTAAATAACATCTTACACTAAACACAAAAAGAATTGACTACTTTCTTGATAATTCCTGTAAGAGTTTTCTCAACAATTTGCTAACAGGATATTTAAATAAAACATATTTTATACATGCACAGTTTTGATCGATCAACTTCAGAAAGTTCATCCAAGGTTATTTCTTATTTATCATTCATTTTATCATTCAAAGGCATGCTAGGAGATTTCACAATAATTAAAAGCAAAGTTTGTTTCCCTTTTGAACTGTAACCTGATGGTTAAACCTGAAATCCAAGGAAACTATCCATCATGCCCTCTCATGGGGACCAGGTTCTGTCCTAGATGTGACAAAATCCAGCAGGGTGTACATGACTGAATAAGCAGTGTCCCATTCATTATGATTTTTGTTCTTTCTTTTAATTCTGAACAGTATTTATTACCCTCTCTGTTAAACTGTATCAAAAGATAGGCATGCATCTAGAGAGAATCATGACTGCCTTGCAAACTCGTGCATAGCCGACTGTCATCTAAGACTGGGCACACATCTCATTAAAATCAGCATGGAGTACTTGATCAGAGCTATTTTGCATTCAATCACAATATTTCTACACTTTGCCTGTTTGCAATACAAGTTTGCTGGGTGCAGGCAATTTATGGGAAACCTTCAATTCTGTGATTCAGTTGCATTTGAGATCAAGGCTCTCCGAGAACTTCATGATTAATCTGCATTGAAGTTCTTCATTCCAAAAGTCAAGTCTCCTTTTTATGGAAGGGAGGAAGGGACTTGAAGTTTGGCTCAGGAGTGTATTTTTATGGATGGTTTCATAAAGACCCACACAAAGGATTAAAGGCTAAACATGTCAGAGAACTGAGGAGCTTTTACAAAAATAGACAATATTTGCATTCAATATTTGTGATAGACATTTACTGCATCACAATGCATTTTCTTTCCAGCCAGAACTTTTTCAGCTGAATGAGTATTCAGACTTGAGTCAATCTAAATTAAGGGATTTTCTTCTGTGAGCCACAGAAAACATCTGCAATTCAGTAGCTAGATCTGGAGGTCTAGTGTGGAGTCTCTGAGGTCAACTAATGGTTGATCCACACAGTAGCTCTTTGCTCAGTTGGACTCAAGAATGTTTGTAACTTCCCTCTATTCTGCACAGCTCCCTATTTCCATAAAATCTGCAGTAACATGACCAATTTGAGATGTCTCAAATTTGCTTGAGTTTATCCAACATGTTCCAAACATATTGATGTACTGATCACACATATACATATTGTAATCATTATTTCCTTTCCTCAGCCAACCAGTCTAAAACCCATAGAAGGTGGGCTTCTAAGCTTCTTCTAGACTTACAGCATTACGTGCAGCATTGCCTTTTAGTGTATACTGTATACTTTTAGTGTATACTGTATACAAAACCCCCACTGTTTTGTCCAGGCCAATTCCAAATGACATCGATTTGTGAGAAAAGTATCTAGTAATTAGTTGGGTTTTTTAACGGTCATGCCATTTGACATAGTAAATGTTGTGCATTACTTAAACAATAAGGTAGAAATATCAATAGTCTGGTGCCACTGTGTATGGCTCCTTCCATTAGAGTGCATATGTGTGTGAGGCTGTGAATGGTGAGTAATAGGGAACTGTTTATAATATATCTGGTGAAGTCAGCATTAACTACTCGTACAGTAGATATCTGGGGGTAGACAAAAATTACTAGGATTTTATCTATATTTATGGGTCTTGCTCGCAGGATTGTTTTCACATTTATTATGAAAGTTTGCTGGATTTTACCCTGAGAGATACCTTTAGTGGATCTCCCCTACCATTTTTCTCACAACAGACTCAGTAGCTGAGTTTTTTTTCACTTAGGACTCTCTGAAATGCTAATGACAAGGGTTATTTTGGTTCTCTGTTGCTACTGTTTTCTTCTTCTTCCAGTGCTGCTGTTTAGCCTGGAGAAAAGATGATGCAAGGGGGAACTGATCTTACTGTGAAGGTTTTTGGAAGAGAGAACAAGACTCTGCACAGCAGGGCAGAGCAGGATGAACAAGAGTCAACAAAGATATTGAAAGACAACTCCAACCCTTGAGGTTTTCATGAAACAGATGGACAAAGTCCTGAAAATCTGGTCTGAAATCAATGGCCTTGCTTTGACAAGGGTGATGACTTTGTAAGGTCCCTTCCAACCTGAATCATTCAATCATATTATGATTCTATAATTGTCTTTTAAATTCACACTCTGTATGAATGTGCACCTGCAGACACTGCCTGGCCATAAGATGTCAATCCAGTGAAAGTTTCTTAGTAGTTATTAATAAAATCTACCTTTAATTGCTATTGCTGTAATAGAGTCTTGGTTCCATAAAATGCAACATCATATGTAAAAACAGGGTTCTCTTAGTCCCTTGCTGGTCCATAGCTAACTTGATAAACTACACTGGATAGGAACAGTCCCTAAAGCTGTTGTTAGATTTTCATGGTTCCTTAGGCCATCACACCTGTAAGTTTTAAATCCTACTATACCTTTATATAAGTGAGAAGGAAATGCACAGAGCACATTTCAGCTCCCTGAGATCTCTAGATGGTCATACATTTACTTGAGGACTAGAAATATTTTATACTGATGGTCATTTAGACCTCACCTGGCTTTGGGTAATTTCTTTAAAAATATCACATTACTGAGAGAACTTGCCTTCAATAAGGTTTTTGTATTATGGGGAAAAGTTATTTACAACCTTGGTGGGTTCCCCTTTGAAGTCATTTGTCTTTTTGAGGGGGAAAGCGAAGCTGGCCTTTGAAGAGTCTCATTTCATCTTGGATCTCTTCCTTTGAAGTACACTTTACCCCGTGGGCATTCCCTGTGGAAAATCTCTCATTGTTCATGGGTCTCCTAAGAAAATATTCCCCAAAGGCACGCTTCCCTGAAGAATAATTTACTTTAGAGATACAAGTAGTGATGTATTTTTCATCCTTGCCAACAGCAGGTAGAGTCTAGTTACACCAAGAGCACAAAATATTTTATAAAGAAAATATTGATGATTTCTAGTTTAATATGTAGAGGGCAGTTGCATAACACATCAGGGGTTCAAACCTTGATAAACTCAGCACCCTTAATGCTATTGAAAAATTTTAAGACATTTCAGTAGCAGTACTTTGCCTACAGATAGCTCTAATTTTTTTGAGACTTTGATACTGAAATCTTCTCATTCTTATTTTCTACCAGGAAAAATATTCTGAAAGCCTGAAGAAAATCCCATCAGCCATTTGCCATACTGATAGTGTTCACAGATAGTCATTCTGAATGTGATAAAAACAAAGAGAAAGTACTGTTTTATCATTAAAAGAATTGTCTTTTTTTTTTTTGTTATAAAACTTCAGCGAACAGAAAAGTAAACCTTCCTTTACAGCTCAGTGCGCATTGAGGTCTAGTACCTCAGTGAGGTTGCAAACTACAAATTAGGAACATAAACACAAACAACCACACCTATGGTCCATAAAAGCTTTTCAACCATTAAAGCAGCGCTGCTTCTTCCCTATCCTACCACTGCCTAATTTCAAAGGCATAATGAAGGGTAATTGCTATGCATACAGGATCAGCTCCAGGCATAACCAAAACAAGCAACTAACTTGGACAGCAGATTTCCAGAAAGGAAAAAGAGCCATGGCCCTGCTCCTTATTTTGCCTTAGAAAGCCAACTCGCCGCTGCAGCTGCATCAAGGTGCGTGGTACACAGGTGACGGGGGCAAGTTGGAGCCCTCCCAAAGGCAGAAATTGTTGCCCCAAGGCTTATTATCACCCTGGCACCAGAAAGAACAGTGAATCAGACCTTGTGTGACTCCTTTTAGTGCCTCATTTCTCTCTTCTTCTTCGCAGGTGTGGCCTATTTTTGGTCATGTCTCACAACTTACTCTGAAGGGGTGCAGCACTGGAAGCCTACAACCAACTCCGTACACTACCTATTAATTCAGCCTCTGCAAACAACACACCTACCATTTTACAGAGCTCCTGGGTCACTCAGGAAATCTATGGTAGATTCAGGATTTTTGGAGGAGTATCAGATTAAATTCTCACATTTCATTCTGAATGCAAAGAGAAAGACGCAGTGGATTGCAGTGGATATTATAGCATGCAGAGTTTGTAGTTTGTTTATATATATATAAACATATATTTCTAAAACTTCAATTACCTCTGAAAATAGAGGATTCTGACAGGAGATAAGAGCTCAGTTGACTTGAGTGCTTCCTTTTAAAATTATGTAACTGATTTGGGTAAAGATAGTATGATATTTCCCATTGCACTATATTTAAGTATTAATGGATTTTTCCTGTGAAATCTCTATCTCTCTTCTGCAAGGCAACCTTTGGCCATCTTACTTGTTTGATATTACAGTCCTTTCCATGGCAACAGATTGTGATGTCATGCATGGACAGATTATGAGGTCAAAAAGTGCCCAAAATGGAGTTGGAGAAGAAGTAGGAAAGATTCTGAAACTACATAAACACTTTTCAAAGTATTTAAAAAGAAGTGGAAAACATACTTAGAGTAAATGCAGTAATTGTTTAACCTGTCTAGGAGTCTTTGTGGTTGGGCCAACCCTAAGTAGTAGTAATGGTGGTGGTGGTGATTATTATTATTATTATTATTATTATTATTATTATTGCTATTATTGCTATTATTGAAATAATTATCATTTGCAGAGACCATAGTACTGCCAAACAATAAAGCTTTATATGTTACATACCTAATATTGATTTCATTTTATCATAGCCTGTGCAGAAACATAAAAAAAATCTTACTTTATCGACAATGACACTTCAGTTTATGGAAGCAATGGGTATACAAATAAAAAACATAGGTGTGGATTTGACTTTCCACTCTACAGTCTAGTCTGTGACTGATAATTCAACTCGGAGCAAAACACAATGCATCATAGCTGATGTTAACATAGACCTGAGAGTTACCAGGCGTTTTAGACTCTATCTTCAATTATGCTTTCTCCCTTTTTTTTTTTCTCCCTCTTAACTGAGATAATCAAGCTTGAGAATAGGGAGCTGTAGTAAATCTTCTGCTCAATCTCCATCCCTTCCAGCCATGTTCTGCTGTTTCACATATCCATGTCCACGTGCCCAGGTCTTACATACACTATGATGTACAAAGATGTACAAAACATTCTCCACCTTATTTGTGGGGACCTGCTGTCCCAATGGTTAAGATGACCTTGGTTTTGTTTATTTCCTTAAACATATTAAGCACAATTTAAAGGGATGATTCCCATTTTAAACACAATTTCAATACATTATGGACTCTCTTAATTTAGTATAGAAATGAGGGAGAGGAGGAGAGATCTATTCAATGAACACAACATGCCTTAATGGAACACAAATATCTGGAACTAATTTTTGTGGATTTTGTGAGGTCAAGAAGGCTATAAAATTTCCAGAAATGATGATGCAGTCATGGATTTTCAAAAACGAATATAGTCACAATCTCCAGTTCAAGTAGTAGCTAAATTGCTGGTTGCGTGATTATGAGAAAAAAAGAAAATAGGTTTTCTTAAATTTTTCCCCAGACATGTACTATTGACTCCTATTGGAGAGGATAAAACTGGGTTGCAAGGAGCTCTGGACTGCCTGAGGATGCGAAGTTTTGTGTTTACCCTGACTGTGGTAAATGCTGAAAAGCCTGAAATCAAAGGAGTTATAATACTATGGCTTGATGTTACTTTCATAATAAAGTCCATCTTTGTTAAATAAAGAGATCACCAAGTTCCAATGAATTCAAATTTAAACTGTGTCTATAAACATAACATTGTTTACATCTTTCATTTATGATAACATTTCAACTAAAGTTGTTCTAAAATTGCTCTGCTTTTGCACCATGTCATAAAATGGAAGCATATATTACATTAAACAGTAAGGAGCTGTATCTCATTTAAAACACATAACCACATAATTTCATAGATATATATCTATATATAGATATATATCTATGAAACAATGAAATTGCCCCAAAATTAAAACCCTCCTGGCAGTGTATTTGTAAACACAATCAGTCCATAATCCAATAAAGAGACTCTGCTTTGAATTAATGTGAATTGCTTCTCTATTCTGCCTTTACAAATATAACTTTTCATGTGAACTTCCTCACTCCCTCTCTTTTATTTTTCACTAAAAATAATTGCAGTGATTTTCTTCTTCACTTGTAAACAGCAGAGGAAACATCTGAGAAGTAGAATAAAATAGAGTTGGAAAAAAAAAATAACAAAATAAAAGCAGCAGATATCATTCCTTTTATACCTGCAAATAGAAAAAGCAAATCTAATTTCTCAGAACTTCTGGCATGAAACACTTTGCATTTTAAAAAGAAACCATCGCTTCAATCATTTTTTATGATTCTGATAATGAAAATGAAAGCTAGATTGTTAAATGGAAAGTGCAATAATTTTATATATGGATAAAAAGAAACCATTTCTTTAATTTCTGTAATTTAACAAAAAATTTCCAAATGACAACCTTTTAGTTATCATTCATTAACCTTCCATACAGCAATATTTGGTACAAAAGCAAACCTGGAGATATAAGTATACAAGTGAGATATTTAGAGATTAATCTTTGAACAAGACAGGAATTCAAAGGGAGATGCTGGGCTTGTAATATTTGCTGAACTGAGTTGAAACAGGAGAGAAAGAAGATCTTATTCACAATATAAAGTACCCAGAATATTCCAGGTAAATAGAAGACTGATATATCCTAAATATTCAACTGCAAGTTTTTTCTTTCCACCTAGTATGTGCTTTTATTAAAGTTTCCAGAAATTTAATGATACTGAAAACAATTTGGGGAAACTACAAAGAATTTTTTTTATTATTTGTCAGGATTTTTATTTTTATATCAGGAAGCTGAAGAAAAAAATTCTAACAAATTCTGAGTCAGCTATTAAACTTCATCTGCTAGACATGATAACTATATAGACCAGATGGTATCAATTCCAGCTTCCTGACTGGTGCTAGCACAACTTTTACTTATTGTCTCAATGGAATGTTATTTATCTGCATTTCTTAAGCTGGTGAGCTCAGAAATAAAAGTTTCCTAAGTGGATACAGTCAGTGCTCCCTCATGCTGCAAGGAAATCATATAAAAAATACTTGTTCTCCCGTCTCATACTTTGAAATGGTAAATACAGTCTCTTTTCAGTGTTCCTCACCCTAAACCATACCGCTTTGACACCTTCTGGTCCTGTAGAAGTCAAGTGGTGAAGCCCCACTGTTTTCAGTGGGGCTGTGATACTGTGATATAAACCCTGAAAACCCATATAAGACCTCAAGGAGTGAGGATGGGACGATGTGTAAGGATTAGAGTTGCATAGTCTACTTGGACCTCTCCCTTCTCTGTCCATCACTTTGTAGAGAATATCTTGGACAAATAAGACAGGGAGATGATAATCAAGGTGTCAGACAACCAGGCAAATAGCAAAGGCTGCTGGAACTGAGGACTCAAAGACAAAAAGCCCAGAATTTAGGAAAGAATTGGAGAATTTAACAGACTTGTGTCTTCTCTTAAGCAGGTCTGAACATGGGACTACCGCAGCTCTTCCACAAATATACAAAGCTACACAGGGGTGGCAGGATGTGCTGACAGGTTTACCAAGTGAATTGCACATTTTTAGCACTGTTTTGTCAATCACAGCAAAAACCTGCAGCATATTTACTATCATCAAATAAGTCTCTAAGTCTTGAAAGTGTTTTCCTAAGTGAAGCCTTACTTCAAATGAAAGTCTACAGAGCCAAAGCAAGTTACCCTCAGGACAAGCTGCAAGGCCTGAGAGGGGAGCTTGTGTCCATAGAGGGATCTATAGAAGCAAACACAGCAAAGGGCAAATGTACATCACCTGCACTGTCAGTGCAGGTCACAACAGTGCCGCCTTTTTCAGTGGACCTCTCAGTCTGCATACTTAACCCCCCTCAGACAGACCATGAGGCAGTACTTTCTTGCCCTCCCATGCCTCACTCTACATCATGTGGGAGCAGTCCTCTTCCCTGCAGACTGTGTTACCCCAGATGAAGAAGAAGCCGTGTTGTTTTCCATGGGTCTAAGCCTGCCCTGTTACCCCAGATGAAGAAGAAGCCGTGTTGTTTTCCATGGGTCTAAGCCTGCCCTGTGACTCTGGCATGCCAGCCAGTGGCTCTCTCAGGCTCCCCTTCACCAGCGCAAAGCAGGATGCCATGGATGATCCCCCTTCCCCATTCTCCCCTCCCCCTCCCCCGGTGGCTTCAGATCCAGATGGACTGTTTCTTTAAATCCTCCAGCTTAGATTGGTTGCAGGCCTCTGAGAATCTGTGGCCACAACTAAAGCCAGGGACAATTCCTGAACAAGTAAGCTCACAATGCCCTGTTTATTTATACAGTACAAATGATTGAAATCATTATGCCCCAGACTAGTGGGACCTATTTATAAACAGCATCTTAAGATGAGCAATATAGCAGGACTCTCCACTGCTTCACAACACGCGCCAGCCCCATCCCCCCATCCCTACTATAAAGCTTCGAGGCCGTTCTGACTTGCCACATGAAAGATGCATTCCTTGCCTGTTAAATTAAAATCTAATCATATTCTGCAGTAAACAAGGCACAAAGAACACTCTCAAAATTATGGGATGAAAACCAGCAACACTAAGGGCCAAACTTTCCCCTCAGATCTATCCTACAGCTCCTTGACAAGTGCAATCAGTTAAACGTTTGAGCGCTTGACAACAGTCACCCCACCAGACGTTTGATCTGCCTGGTATTCCACCCTCTTCCATAAATTATGGATCTTCAGATCTGCATGTCCTCCATGTTTGTGATGGCTGGTCTCCAACAGAGAGGAGTCTTGGGAAGAAGTGGATATTTCTCTCAAAACACTTAAATTGCTCCTATGTTTCTGTCTATACAAAGCAGATCTGGAACTAGTTAAGTGGGCATCAATTGCATTTAGAGCTTTGGAAGGAATAACTTTTTCTTTTCATCCTCCTCAGACACACATCCAACCTAAACAAAATGTGAGATCTGAACTACAGGCTCACACTTTGGTGCCATCTGGACATTTGACTTGAAGCAGCACCCTCTGACTCTTGAACTACTCACACCATGGCCAGTAAACACATGCAAGGGGACGAGAACACAGCTAGAGTTGTGAGATGGTGGCAAATCCCATTGGAATCCACAGGCTGGCTTTTCAACCCATCACACGCATTCTTGGATCACCATAGAAAACAGGTCCCTTATGGATCCTATGAATCAAAAGGGTTGGATGATTATTCGGCCTGTACACTTTTTATAATCTTACTAGTTTACTTAACTGTGGTAATCACGATGAGCTCTTGATATGATTAGAATTTAAGAATTAATAAGGCTTATCACCTCTATGGTGCATTGCATTTTTCTCTTCAGAGTAGAGAACAGGCATTAACTAATTGCTCTTCAGAAAAACACTTTTATTATCACAATTTTATGAGGTGGAAACTAGGAGTTTAAGTAACTTGCCTGAAGTAATTCGATAAGTTGCACTGGCACTAAAATTTAGACTTATTGGCTGCCAGCCCTACATTTCAACACTGGACCACTCGGCCTCTTATTATAAGAATTTAATTTACTTGGCAGAGAATGCATCTTTCATGTGGTAAGCCATATATTGCCATTCTAATGGAGTTGGAGGAAGGTGAGAAGGCCAGCAGGTCTTATTGTGAACTGATGAAGAGTCACAACATGGTGATTCTGTTTAAAAAAAACCCTGATCTAATAGAAGATTGCTTCTACTCACTAAAAAAGAGCCTTGTTTCAAAGTGTGGATGCTCACAGGAAAGTATCTAAATTTCTATTGAGCCAACTAGACAAAAAAACCCTGAAATCTAAGGAAACTGACAATTAGGCTCCTCTGGTATTTTGAGATCTATTTCCTACATATTTCATAAAAACTCATGGAATGTTTTGACACTTACATACACCTGCATTCTTCTCCCAGTCTTCTGCTCTTAGTTTGAGTTTTCACCTATATATTTTCTGTCATAATCTTATTTTGAAACTACTCTTTTACTTTAGTGTAGACTTCTAAAAAGCTGACAATACAATCTAGAAAAGGGCACATGCATGTGTGTATGTTTCTGTGTGTGCATATGCACATGATAGCAGCAACTATATAGGTAGATATACATTTCATGTGTCTGTTTTTCAACAGGTAATATTAATATTGATATTAATACTAAAATAATACTAGTAAGGAAAGTTCTGCAGGTACTGAAAATCAGTGAATCAGTGGTCACCATCTGGAGGTGAAAACAGCAAGACATTTCTGTGTATGTGTCTGCATATACACGTGTGAGATAAAGATCATATTTTGGACTATCACACCTCCACATATACCCACCCCTCTTAGATTAGAGCCTCCAATGAAAAGTAGCCTCCAATGAAAAGTATCCTCTTGAAACAGCCAGATGAGCTTTGTCAACATTTCATTCAACTCAACAAAGGTAGAGGTGCAATACATTGTGCAGGTGTGTTATAGATTCACCACTAAATAAAGGTGGTGTCTTTTATTTTCCTGTGGAAAACTTTTCAAAATATAGAGCCACAAAGGCAAAGAATGAAGTGTTAAAAGGATAGTAATGACCATTATGATAATGTCTTGAGGTCTGAAGAAAGAACAAAATCCCGGTGGGTTTGAAGCATCTGGTTCTACCTCTGGTCCTTTTCCAAAGTTTCCATGTCTCCAAAACTACCCATGTAACAGAAAATCCTGATGATAGCCCCAGTCATCCTTATGTATATTATATTTCCTTACATGTATGATACAAACGTAGAAGATGAGCTGCTGCCTTTACCACAGAGATCTTGAATTCAGCTCACACAAGCGCAAATGAAGTCTGTAGGCATCCCGACCTAAACACAAATTCAGGCTTCCTACAGGGCCCATGTGGAGGAGTAGAGTGAGAAGAGGGATAGTACTGACACAGCATTTCCCTTTTCTCTGGATGCTAAGACTGTTTAGTTCTCCTGACTTACCATTTTTGCTAGGAAATTTGAACTCAAACTATGCATTCAGCTATACATGTAAATCATTGTGGGGTTATATGAGCAAAAACAAGAGCAAAACTTAGACCACAGATTTTCCAGGGAAAAACAAGTGCTGCATTTCAGGCAATTAGGAGCAGTAAAGTAAACATTTAGTCACCATTGACTCATGAGCTGAAAAACACAGTAGTCAATTACAGCTTTCGGCAGCAATAATTAATATGGTGTTGATGAAAACTGTGTTTTTCACTCAACATACAAAGCTATTCCAGGTAATTAAATGTAACCTCATCTATATGTAATTTGTCTTTAATCTGCACATGATACAGTATTTCAACCTCATATCCTGTATTCTGGAGGGAAAATGATATAGGAACATTACCTAAAGCATATACCAAATAACCCTAACATTATTTGTTTACATTTAAAACTGTATCACATTTTATGATTAAATATTTGACTATGAAAAGGTTTGTAATTTAATCATTTGCACAATGTTTCTTACATTACTCTTTATGTCTGATTTATGGAGATAAAATAAGATCAATTTTAACCATGTATACACAGAGACATTTATTTCTTTGGATCTTTTAACATTCTGGGTCTTTTCCAGGGGCATTATATAGATAAAAAAGGTTGATGTTGCTATTTCTTATGATGAACTTGCAGTATTGTGAAGATTCTGAATACAGAAAGAGGTGTTATGTGCAAAGTAGTCTTTAGTATACTGTGTTGACCTGATTTTCCAAACCGCAGATTATCTGAATTTCACACTGTAGCTAATGGAACTTGAAATTCACCTCTGAAAATTGATGTATATCACTGCCCTCTAAGTCACTGTTTATGAACTCCTGGAGAGAGTCCAGTGAAAGGCTGCAAAGATGATGAGGGGACTGGAGAACCTCTCAAGAGGAAAGGCTGAGAGAGCTGGTGCTGTTTAGCCTGGAGAAGACTAAGAGACCTCATTAGGACTTACAACAGGGCAGGTGTCAAGAGGATGGTGTTCAGCAACAGGACAAGGATCAATTGGCACAAACTGGAACACAGGAAGTTCCATCTAAACATAGGAAAAAACTTCTTCACTCTGAGGGTGACAGAGCATTAGGACAGGCTGCCCAGAGAGGTTTTGAAATCTTCTTATCTGGAAATATTCAAAGCTCACCTGGCACAATCCTGTCCAATCTGCTCTAGGTGATCCTGCATTAGCAAAGGGGCAGTAGCTTGGGCTAGATGATGTCCAGAGGTCCTGTCCAACCACTACCATTCTGTGATTCTGCTTGACTGACCAACTATTTCTAGCATGTAGCAGGAAAAATTAAAAGAAAAATTATCTTTTATCTCAAGAATCTTTAATTTACTTATTTTTGGATTTGTGAGAGTTGTATCTTTGTATACTAGACTTTGAGGTGTTCCTCCACAAACTGTCTGCCAGTTGAAGCATCGGTTTCATGTGATTGTTACCAAAGTTTACTCCTACTAGACTAGTTAGAACTTTAGGGTCATTACTAAATGGCTAATGTACATGATATTCTTATATCTGAGTTTCAGATTAGTTATCCTTATTAGGTTTTTATAATAAGCTTCCAGAAAAGGGTTGCTATTACCTTCATCAAACACTGAATTCTTGAAACAATAACTTTGCTATTTATGTTTTATTTGGATCATATTCTATAACAATATCATATCTTTACATTTCTAAATAAAATGGACTGCTATTGTACAACAAAATATTGAGTTATTGGTCTTTAGTTCTGTTAACATTTCTGATAAGTATTTTAAGTTTAATCCAGAAAAAAGTAACTAATTCTCAGCTATAAGCATTGTCAGATCTCCCAAATTAAGCAACATGAAAACATGACTACAATTCCCAGCCACTATATTTTTCTGCAAGTGGCATACCAAAGTACTGGTGACTATAATTTTTGCTGATTGATACATTTACTATAAGGCTGAATTTTTTAAAAAAAATGTCTTTGAGGAAAATTCAGGAAAGATGTATGTTCATTTCAGGTGGACTTTTGGTCCATAAAATGTATTTAATGTAAAATTTTGATGCTCTTTGATACTAAGGAAATTCCCTGGCTTTGGCATCGAACAAACTCTTCCGCTGAGCATGAGCAAAAAAATAACACTTCCAGGGGGGGCACACGCCAAAACAAATGGCACAGTCAACCAATAAAGGAAAAGTGCATATAACACAGTGCCCTAGGTACACATAGCAAGCCTATTTGTGTTATTTGAAGGAAGAAAGGGATTTTTCCAGAAACCATCTGTACATTGTTAAAGAGGAGGGAATTACCTATTCAAAGGAAAACAGTGCTGTTAAAATAAACTTGGGGGTTGGAAAGAATTAGGTTACTGAATGTGGGCCCGAGTTAGAAGACTTTTAAGCACTTCTCTGGATTTTGTCTCACTGGTTACACAGAACCCAGGTACACAGGGATGTAGGGTTTCAGCAGAGAGACAGTGCCACAACTGTCAGATCTGGAGCCAAGCTTGTCGATACCAAGTCTAATGTTTTGCTTTGAAGTTGTCTTCTGAAGCACCATAACAATAAGTAGGGGGGTTGGGGGGNGCTAGAATTCAGAATTACAGATGGAGGGATAGGTTTCATGCTCAAAACCTCTTAGCTAAGACCCTAAAATTATCATTTTAAAGTAGCAAAGTGCATGCTGGAGTGACTCTAGAGTAACCTTTGGTTTTGACCTGTTGGGGCACTTGGGCACATGTCCAAGATTTCACCACAATCACAGAGACTGGAAACTTCTAGACTCTCTTTTAAATGAAAGATGAGATTCTCACATGGTCACTTCATTTCAGGAATGGAGGCATTAAAGAAAACACTAGTTAGGGCAAGTTTCATGATAAAATGGTGAAAACTGGCAGGATTATGGATCTTTTCAAAATTTATGAACCTCAAAAGAAGCCAAGAAAAACCCGTTTGGTTTCAGGTTTCACAGAAGCTTGCAGCTCAGCTCCAGTTTGTCCTAAAGTTCACAAAAGTTCAGCTTTTCAAGTCATTCTGATTCAATTTGTGGGTTTTTTCCTAAACCATATAAAACTTGGGGTATTACATGGATTTGACATGAGCCAGGTGGAACTCAGTAGGTCCAACAGCGTCTTGAATTGAGATTTTGAGTCTGTTTAAACACAAACCAGAAAGCAAAATTCCATCTTCTTCTGAAGCCAGAGAAAAGCTTCATGTGATCCTCTGTGAGTTAAATTCACTTCCTACAGAGTTCTGGGGACTCAGAGAAGTCCATGTTTGCTTAACTGTGTAGTGAGGCTAAGTTGTGGGGTCCTAGCACAATGCTTACAGGGAACGTCGGGAACCCCTGCAAGCACAGCGAAGGGGAAGGGTGTGGATGTGCTTTGCTGCAGAGAGAGTATTTACCTTTCCCAAGGATACAGAGCACCACAATCAGTCCTCACCACAAGATTTACTTGAGCCTGAGGCTGTTTTCTATAGATATGGTAGACTAGTGCAACTTTTCACAGAGTACATTTTACACTGTATGCTCCTTAGTGCTGAGAGGCTCTTTCTTTCTTTCCATCACAGTCAACAGAGGCAGAGGAAATGAAGTATAGTTCTCAAATAATTTTCTAGTTTTCAAACAATTTTCTATTCATTGTTCAGATAAAAGCTGAACCCCTGAATCTTCCTGAACTGACAGTTTGAAAAAGTTGAGGTCAAGCCAGCTAAAAACCACCACTCCAATTATATCAAAAGCAGTAGGTGTACGTTTTTAACTATTGGCTGTAAAACCATTGTCAATATTACTTAGAAATATTTATATATTAATAAAAGAAACAATCCTATTGAAAAGTCATATATTTTAAAACTTAAGTGATATGTAAATGGTTTTTTAGTCTGTGGAGTTAATCATAGTACAGTTGCTGCCATCACTTCTCTTGTCTATAGATTTCATGCCCAAAAGTCACATTTGAAATGAACATTTTTCTTTTTTATTTTATCTCTAATTTTTATGGTGAATTTCTTACTCTAGTTAAGAGAGCATGGCCAGTTGTCATCCATTACGACAATTTTGATAAAAAGATTGAGCTAAAGATTGCACTATTTTAAACCTCAGTTTCCCTAGTGTGCAAACTCAATTAATATAAAAGGAAACTCCAAAAGATGTATCAAATTATTACCAATATTTAATGGTTTAACAAGAATGCAGAAGATACCTTTTTTATCTACATAATTCTTAAAAATTATTAAACATTCTCAAAAATATTATTGTAATAACTTTAACACACAATAAATATCAATATTTAAATTAAATTCTTTAATTTGGGAAAGTAAGTATTCAAGACAGTTAATTGGAAGAGCACCCACGGATCTTATCTCTGTATGCTATATTGCAATACTTATTGTTAGGAATTTTATAGGAAGTTCATTTTACAGTGAAAATCATCCTTGGGCATTTCAAAGGTACTTAAAACCCAAATTCAACCCAAGTAATATTAGGTCACTATGCTAGATGTGTAACCTGTTCAAACAGGTTTTGTCCTACAGTCCCTTATATGATTAGTCGAGAGATCTCACTTTCTATGTTGATTATATGATCAACTTGGGGTAACAAAGCTTCCAAATTCTATTCCTGGATAAATGTCTTTATTATAGGGGTAACAAATATAAACCTCAGATGCCAGCCATACATCCTTCACAGAAACTTGGTTTTCGCTGAAAATTCCAGCGTTCATCCAGATTTCAAGATGGTGAGGAAACAATAACAGCACAAAACCATTCATTTTTTCTATTAAGGAAATATACAGCGAATGTAATCCAAAATTTTTCAAAGTCACAGAGCTGAAGTATCTGCAATTTCTATGGAGCTGTTTGTCGATTTGCCTACTGAAAACTTTAAGGTCCATTTTGGAGCAGGATAGGATAAATCATGTGGTCAAGCCTCCACTGTTGAAAGCACAAAGCTCATAATAGAGAAGATGCTCTACTAAGCAAGCTGCCCTACTATGTTCTATAGGGTGGCTGTTGAGATGCTTTCATATTATGTATGCCTTCCTGTGCAGGCACGCACATACACATCCATCCATCCACCTCCCTTTAACTTGTTTCTGCATATTAGGGAAAACAGACAAATTTCAAGCCCTCTGTGGCCAACAGTTTGGTCAGTAAATGGATGGTTATTGCAAGTTAATGTATTTGTGAATCAAATGTTCTGATTATAAGCAGAATCATGTAACTGAATGAAATACTGTGGTTGTGTGTAAAGTCATAGTAACCTCATATGGATGAGTCCTGGATTTCTGGACTTCTCTTTTTAGCTTAGCTCTCCCTTGAGCATTTATTCATTTGTTTGCCCTTGCCAAAACAATTATTCACCTAAATACAGCCCCCTTGTGATGTCAATGGAAGTCTGAGCAACCTACGGCAGAGAATGTTCAAAGCTTATATTGCTACAAAACAATGTTATCTTCTGGTTTGTTTTATTTTCTTGGATATCCTGTTTCGTGAGAAGAGCAATCCTGTAACTAGGGCTGACTTGTGATTTTTCACAGTATAATAAAATATAACAAAAATGCCTCCATTTCACCTTTTAATGATTAAATCTCTCCAATGCCCTGAGCCTCGGACATGCAGGCAGACAATTTTATGCACATGAGCAATCCCACTGAGCTCCCTGGGTTTACATACATGTAGCATTGCACATATTCACATCAGCAAGATCAAGAACTGGTTTTGTCGAGAACATCTGTAGCAAAGGAATCTTCATGCAAATAAACAGTGTCTACATTAGCAAACCTCATAGCTTTGCTTCAGTGCTCAGTCACCCACAAAAGTCACTTACTGCCTTGCATAGCTCTTGCTTTGAGCAATATTCAAGTAATTTGCTTTAAATTCTTTAAACACTATGATTGCATAGTTTACTGAAGCTTTCATAATTTTTTTTTTTTAAAAAAAGGTTATAACCACTTATTGTAGGTAGTTACAAGTCATTGCGAATGGTGTATTTGAAAATCAGAGTTAACAACTTGCCAATTGATATTACATTCTGCATTGCTTAGTGGTCAGGATAATGGCTTCCTATCTTCATGCAATTTTTTTTCACCTGATAATGTTGAATTTTTGAGCAACTGTGTGAGCACAAGAACAGTTTGTGTAAGTAAATGAACCATGTCAGCAACTGTAATTCAGTCAGCATTGAAAACATGATCAAAATGTATTAAATTATTTGCGATAGTTTCTCTCTGCAAGAAGGCAAATCTATTTGAACAAAAAAAATTAACTAGAATATGAAACTGCAATAATAAAAATGTCATGTCCCTTTAAATAGTATATGAGTGCTCAGATATTCTACATCTTAAGTGGTATTTCATTTTAAAGGAACTAAGAAAAGTAATTTGTGGCTAAATGTACAGTGTTTCTAAATGGTTGTTTAATCTACCTGTAGAACAAAGAAGCCCAGGCCAAAAAAATCTGTCTGTATAACCATTCTTAAATAGGCAATGCATTTTATACAACATAAAAGATAAGCTGCAGTGTTATATGACAGCTAAAAACTCTGGTATTGATTCCCAAAAATATTGACTTAATTTTATCAAAATGTATTTATTCATCACTGCTGCATCAATGATCTTCTGTATTTTATATGTAAATAATCTATTCTATTCCCTTGATCATGTTAATCTTACTAATGACAAATTACCATTCTCCACGTACAGTTCCTAGATTTACAAATTATCACTCCTGCTTTCAGGGGACTGAGAATCAGCCACGCTTGCTAATGCCTCCATGGATCGCCTGACACATAGCAGATTTTTATATTCCCTTTTAAAGCATTCAGCTCGCAAGAAATAATTTATAAATCTGGCTATCACTCGCACTTATCCTCTTATTGCTTGAGGGGGAAAAAGAACAAGATCAAATTGGGAGGATTATTAACAATTTAAGAACTTTATTTGCTTCAATTAACTCTTTGCAGGAAGAACTGCAAGCTAAAGCCCATTGGTTTTAGGAAAGGAGGTATCCTCTCCATTCATGGTGGAGAACTTGAGCAAACAAAACATAACTTGTATAGGAATTGTGACAAAACTGTGATAAATCAAATAAGCTAGAAATTCAGAATTTTGAACTGTCTTCCTCTGCACCTGTGCATAGTGGAGAAAAAACGCTACCATACTCACTGGGGTGCATCTTCCCTCCACCTGATATTTCCCTTGTAGTTATTAAAATTATAATGGTGCAATGGAGAATGAGATCCTCAAATTTCACCCTTCCTTTAGGTTCACCTGTCTTGGTGTAATCCCTGACTGCGACTTTCCCCTTCCCATGGAGAGACAAATGTTTGTGATCATCGCAGAAGAGTTTTCTACTTTTTATTGCAAGAAGAAACTTTCTTTTTTTCAGTGCAAGGGACTGTACAGCACTGGCTGTAATTAGTGAGTGACTGCTGGAAAGGAAAGCTAGTCAGCTTCACTCTCAATCCACCTGCAGGGCCATGGATATCAGTTGGAGGACCCCCAGTGTAAGGTGAGATTCAACAGCTGCAGTGGCTCAGTTTCCCTGCTACATTCCAGCTGCCACTCCAGAAGGAAAGGTCTCCTAAAGGTTCTTCTAGTTCCATGAAAATATCTGACATCCTCAAAGCATCTGAAATGCTAACATGTACCTAGATTCAAGTGAGTGAATACCTGCCAATGAACCCAAGAAGTGAAATTTTGTAGTATATGAAGCCAGTGAAATTTTGTATTTCAATGATAAGATAACACTAATTGTAATCAATATCAGTAATCACTATCTTCTGGCAGCATAACATCTTTGTGATAAATGTTTAAAGATAAAAACATTAACAAAGCAGCTGGCTCATGACATCTACTACAGCCTGATTTAGTGTGTACAAATGGTGTCAAAATCTCCATTTCTCTTTTCAGCCCCCACAAGAGAGCTGGTGTAAATAGGTTCACAATACTCCCACTTTCACCTAAAAAAAAAAAAAAAAACCAACTTGGAAGCCTCCTTAGGTGATGTTATCTCTTATTTACACTGGAAAGTTTCACAAAGTGCCTGTGTATTTACAGATAACCTCTACCTTCACAACTCTCCAAGGGGGAGAGCAGAGACACAAGACGCCCCACAGCTGATAAATCTCCATTCCGCAGGGAAGGAATGACTGTGAAAACTTCGTTTTCCTTCACTTCTGCCCGACCATTCCCCACACATAACCACACTACTGACCATATGTGTCCCAGGGTTTTACTCATTAGGAAGACTTTTCTGCTTACAAAATAACTTCAAGTATCCTAAAAGGATCTGTAATTAGCAGAATGCAGTATTTTTAACAGATTCCAAAATCTCATTTCTCTTTCATTAAACCAAGGTTCATTTTGAGTGGTCTATGTGTCAATAAGTATTTATGATCCCATTGAAGCACAAGAGGCCTCTTCAGTACAGCCATTTCCACTTGTCACATTGATATGTATTTAGGGACTTCCTAAAATACAGACTGGATCGATTATAATGGTTGGACATGTAAATTCTCAGTTCAACAGCCACTGCCACAATAGACTTCTAGAAGCACTGCAGTCTATCTAATTTCTGATATTAACTCATTATGAGGCTACCGTGTATATTGGGGAATGAGCATAAAGGCTGGAAATGGATGCCATTTGGAGTTTGGGGTTTTTTTTTTACTTAGATGATAGATGCATCTCTATATGCAAAATAATACCTCCTCCGTGTGTCATGCAAGATAAAGCCCCCATCTTTCTTTATACAAGAAAAGTTAAGATTTTAAAGAGCAGGAGAAATAGTCTTGTTTTTAGAGAATAGTATTGCTTTTCTCTCCTGAGGTCTGTAAGGACTCCAACCTTCTGTGTAAGGCATCTTATTACAAATATGCTCATCTACTTACAATCCCTTTATGAATGTCAGGATACAAAGGACCCCAACTTCCTACCATTTCTTATAGAAATGCTGAAAATGCTGCATCTTGCCTTGCACGGAGAACTCCCAGACCTTGCTATTGCTAGTATTTCTTTCATAAAAGGTGAGTTTCTGCTGGAACTATGAAGTTCTGGGCCAGATTTCAGTCACAAACAAGTGTATATATATAAAAAAATGCCTGCTCCACTCTATGGCACAGTTTGAACTTTGTTTATTATTTTTCCATAAAGCTGGAGCATTAACTGCAGCAGAACCAATTCTTTACATGTCTACCACCACCAAAAAAAAAAAAA
>VXBZ01007307.1:276631-309342 GCA_013399135.1 Heliornis fulica
AAAAAAAAAAAAAGAAATTTCAAAGTGTTACTTCAGGGTAATTGCAGGAGGTAAGTCCAAAGTGGTTAGTGCAGTTAACTTCATGTTAATTTTAGTTAGAATCTAAGGGTTGCTGCCTACAAACACCCATTCAATGTTTTAGTCAAATGAGTCATTCAGCAGCAGCCAATGAAAATATTTAGTAAGTAAACTTCCATATATGTTTATAGGCTCCAGTTCTAACAGGGTACTAATAAGCAATTCAGATATGTAGTTTACTTCCTCATATGCATTAATGTTAATTACAAGTAACCAGAATTACAAAGACAATGTAATTACATTCTAATTATAGCATAACCACAGCCACTGTGTTATAAGTGTAGACCTATTTAAAAAAAAATAAAACCCTTTCTCCCTATAGACATATTTTAGCAATGCTTTTATTCCTTTTTTTTTTATCCCACCTTTCAACAGCTCGTATCTGGCATTCAAATTAGCTTTTGACCCAGCTTTCATTTGACAGAAGAGCATGATAAATTTTATCTAACAATATTTTAAAATTAAGAGATACTTAAATTGCCCTTATACTTTATAAAGCAGGCGAAACGGAGGAATTATACAGGTAGAGCAGCTTCTATTTGACTCTATATACTCTATATACAACACTCAAACCTTAACTTATCAAGTCACAGTGTTACTCCAGTAGCTCTCTGTGCTGAGAACATGAAGAACTGCTGGACATTTTGAGATTTAAGTAAGAAAGATTATAACAGTTATAACATACATGGAATGTATAATACATAGATAATGTGTATATTCTAGATACTCCCTTTCTTGAGTCACATTGGTATGACAATCATAAAAGCTAGATTTTTTCCTGGTCAGCCTAATGGGTCATGGTTGGCTTGCACCAATAGTAAGAAAAAAATGTACCAGCAAGGAAATAAGATGACAAACTGAATCAAGACATTTCATCTCTGAGCAGGGAGGAAAGGGGGAAATGGAAAAATCTTTTCTATCTAAGTCATTTCTTACACCAACAGCTCATAGTGAAGAAACCGGTTATCCTTTCAGGAAATAGAGCACAAGATAATAAGACAACCACTTCCACCTGCAGAAAGGCACACCTTATTGTGGAAAAAAGAGCATGAGGGAAAGCCAAGAGAGTGTCCAGAGTTTCACTGCATTAAGCTGGAAAATAGTTCCCTGGAGGAAACACACAAAAGTCCAAGGGGTTTGCTGACACAGATAGAGTCCTTTATTTCCCCTTGGGATAAAAGTAGAGTAAAAGAAGCAGAACAAGTTAACAAAGCATGCCAGTTAGTGCAAGTTCTGTGTGCTCACCTGCATGTTTCCTCATTGAGGGGAGGAAATGTTGCAGAAAGATGATTCTTCTCCACTGGCACAGAGCACCACTGATAAACATAAAATTTGAAATAAATCATAAGACAAAACCAAACAAACTCAATAGACCTACTTTTAGCCTTAGAAGAACACGGATCTTATCTCCAGGGTATGTGTGTCATCCTACACACTAGTATTACAAAGTCTGGCTAGTAGCATCATGCCCGGGAAAGAAGCCCAGGTGGAAGTGGCTCATCCTCTGTTTGCCATACAAGGAGCCTTCTCAGGCACCTCTGCAGTAGTTACATGTACCATCCCAGACCTAATTGGAGCTCAGGGTTATTTTCCAATGAGCACAAAGTACTAGCTTAACAAGTCCAATTCAAATCTTGTTTGATAAATTTCTTTTAGACTGAGTCTTATCCATATTGTAGCCTTCACAGAGCAGTGAGAACAAAAATGTCTATGAAATATCAAAGCCAGCCTACAGGGGCTGGAAGAGAGAGAAAACACAAGACAGTTTCACCAAATATATGTTTGTTGGCCTGTGAAGACATTCTGGTGAAGCTTTGGAAGTTTAGATTATTTAAAAAAAAAAAANTGGGGGTGTGAGGAGGAGGGATAATTGCAAAGGCACAGGGGAGTCTGTCCTGTCAGACCCAGAACACCTGCTGATCACAAACAAGGCAACAACAGGAAGGTGGGAGAGAAGTTCTCCACCACAGAAGGTAGAGTAAATAAAGTACTAACCTAAAAGTTTGAGACAAGGCAAGTAAATTGAAGGTTATATTTCAGGGCTGTAAGAAGCTGAGGATAGTCTCAGAGCCTTTTCACTGATTTGCGAGGCTTGTCATTTTTAGAGATAGCTTACATGTGACTTTTTATCAGAAAAGACTGTAACTCACCCTTTGTAAGGCAGCAAAATCAACAACACTTAACCAATCATTCTTGCCCCTCCAGGAACACCCTAATTAGTAAGTTTGAAGGTGAGGAGGTAGTGCAGTCCACTTCTGAAAATGATGGTTCTCTCTTAACTGTAAATGCAGCAAGAGCTATCCCTGATTATTAGTAGGCAACATGAGGACTTTGAAAACTCAGTGTTACCCATGAGCCATAGCCTAGATCAGCAAAATAAGGCGCAAACAAGGAGAGTGACCCCTATGTTTAATGCCAGATGCCAAAGCTGCTATTCTTTATGGCTGGCATTAGTGTGATGACAGGTCCTTGAAGGAGAATATAGACCATTTCACAATGATGCATTCACAGGATATCATGTCATCGTCTGCATGTATGTTTAAGTTTCACTGCTGGGAAAGCTTTTAGATGCTTAAATTGAAGAGGGGAAAAAGACTTCAGGGAAGAAACCACCCATCATTCAGTAATTTTTCCTCTGAACAATGGAGTAAATTAAATGAATGTGTGAAATAATAATAAGCGAGTCATTACATTTGCCCCAGAAAAAATGAAAAGGGCAAAATAAAATGCATACAGTATAATCAAATATGACAAAACACTATATGCTTTAAGAATCAGCTGTTCAGGATAAATGCAGGAAACAGTATTTAAAAATTAAAATAACTGAGAAGAAACATATCAAATATTAGCAGTCAGCAGTGGTTGCTGCTGTAATTTGCCATTTTTGACTGAATACAAATAACCAGTATGTATATATTTTTATAATGTTAAAACACTGAAATTAAGATTGTTTCTAATGTTGGGAGACTCACTCATGCAACTCACCTTTGTCATCCTGCATGACAAAACTTATGCAAACTTGAGACACTTCCCAGTGAGTCTATGTCAGATGTAACAATCAGCACTATCACCAAGTTTTAAGTCAATAAGGTAGATGACTAACCTCCTGCACAGAATCTGTGATAGCCTTACCACCAAATATTCTTAAAAAGAAAATCTTATGCTCATTTTCTAAATTATATATTTGATAGTCACAAGAATAGAGACCCGGAGACATGGAGAAGCTAAATTACTTATTCTGTCCACTTATTAATAAGTAGAATTTCCAAACAAGTCCCATCTGGAAAGCACATGTGCATTTACTTGTGGAGGAGAGTCAGCTTTGGAACCCTAAATAATGAGGCTTAGTCAAACAGCCCATACTTAGAATCACCCCTTGATTATATTTCACGCAAATGGAGAAATCTCATTGCTGGACTGGGTGATTACTTATAGAAAGAAAAATGTTTCATTTCTAAATAGCAGGTATCCTCCCGGTGTGAGTAGTGTGGTCACAAACCCAGCACTGGGGTACAGTGCTGGGCAGCTGCAGCCCCCACCCATCCATAGTCCCACTCCTCTGATGCCTAGGAATCCACATTTCCCAACACTTATCTTTAAGATAAATCATTTGCATGTACATTCCATTTTTCTTTAAGAAAATAAAAAGAGGGGAGAAGTGGTTTCTGCATGACATTTGTGTCCTTTACACTCATCTATTGTCACCAAGCTGCATCATTTGTACTGTAGGATCTGAGAACATGGTTAAAGCAACACTTCTTGCCAGAGATACAAACTACTATACCCTTATCCACACATTTCAAACCCTTATCCATGCATTTTTGAGCATGATCGCAATTTTACATCCACTCATTTTAAACACCTTCATGGTAAGGGTGTGGTGTGGTTGTTAAGCATCAACACTTTGAACTGTTTCATGTAGGCAAGGCATGGCTTCTCAATATTTTAAATGCCCAGCAAAGCAGCCTTTATTTTAAATACAGTATGTGGTACAATGCACCTGCACCCATTTCTATCTCCTAGAGGAAAAGTGCAAGCAGTAGGTTGGTTAATCCAAAAAAATAAGCGTCAAATATACAACTTAAAGATTAAAAAATAACCCCAAAACAACTTTCCTCCAAACTGCGAGAAAGCTGTTCAGAAAGCAAACAAGACAGCAACTAACAGAGCAAGGGAATCAGCAACAAAGATCAAAATGGTGTCTCAGCGTACTAATGTTGACAGTCTATTAGTCCCAGTGCTCAAAAAGACCACAGCAGCAATCCTAATGCAACGCAGACAGCAGCAGTTTACTTGCAGGGTGCAACAGGAAACCCTCACATATATGTCACTGCACTCCATAGGAGCTAGTACCGTGTTAATTTATCAGCGAATCGAAAGCAGAATAAAAATGCAACTTCTATCTTCTTCTGAGTCATTTATTTCCTTCCGTGCCTTATTTTTCACCCTACATGATAAAATGTAAGAGTTTGTAGCTTGAAATACTGGAAAGTAAATGAAGAAGAAGGTAAATCCTGATTAAGCTCTTGGTTTGGTACAAGTGTATAAGCCCCGTTACTATAATCAATCCAGTATGGCAGACACTTGGACCTGCAGAGTCCTGTTTACTGCCTGAAGATTTGCTCACTACAATCAGAGTGGAGGAGCTTTCCAGCATCTCCCTGGAACATGGGCTCCAATTGCTTTTTATTCTTATGATAAAGGAAGGTTATGCCCAGAGCAGGCAGGGTTGTTCCTCCTCTCTGAAGTTCTCACTTGCAGAAGCTGATTGAAATTGCACATATGAAATGTAATCCAAAACCAGCAAGAGTTGGGTTCTGGGTTTGTAGAGAAGGGAACTCATTGTTTTCATGGATTCATTGCCTGAAACCCAACTGTCGGTCTATTTTATTTACTGGAACATTGGCTCTGGCTTTGGACTGGTACATATCAGCTAATCTCCACAAAAGTGTAACCCATACACCTTCTGAACTAATTTGTTAAATTAAATGCCTAAAGCTCAAAAATACAAATATTTTATCAGATGGGTTTTGAAGCTAAGACGGAAAAAATAAACTATTTCAACAAAATCAAAAGAATTAATATTCTTTCTGCACCTGAGGATTTTTCAACCTATTATCTCAAAGCAGAGAAAGGAGAGGCATAACTTAGTGCAGTTTCACTTGTACATATGTGTAGCAGTGGTTTATTACCACACAAAAAATTATTGTATGAGAGCTCACAGCCATGCAAAGAAAAGCATCTAACTGAAACTGAAAAGATGGCACCATGTAATACACATGCACTATAGAAATAGCACATGGTTTACAAGCAGAGCTGTATAGGTCTGCTAGTTCTGTAGTGAACACAAGTGGTCAGGGTGTTGGTTTGCATCTCAGATTAAATCAACTGCCCTAGAGCCAATATCCTTAACACTATGCTTAGTGCTAATACAAAGGGAAAGGTGTCACTGCCAAGTCAGCTGCACCTGCTTCTGCAGCAGCACATTGGGGAGTTCACTGGAAATCTTTTCTTCAAGAGTGACCTGACCTTGCTTATGGGTTGTATCGCAATCAAAGCACAGGCTAAGACAGCAGGTTCAGAATAAAAAGTGAAAGAAGGAAGAGAAGCATGACTTCTCTTCATTTATCCAAAAGACAGAAATCAAAATTTCTCTGTGCTACCATTATGTAATACTTCAGTTACAAGGCAGCAGTGTTTTCACCTCTAGTTTCCTATCCCCTACCAAAGCCAAATTATATATATATTATAATATATTAAAGTATTTAAAATTTCATTTTTGTTTAAAAGTACACTTCATAAACTAACATTCTGGAACACTTTTTTATGTCTTTTTGAATCCAGGGAAGAAATCTACCAAGTTAGTTGTATCTCTGAGAACTTTTCCAAACTCTGTCTGGAGAATATGTGAAATGTGACATGCCAACATTTTCTCTGTTTGAGCATAGTGTACTTGAAGGCAGACCTGTGTATGAAACAAAGTTCAGAGCTATGTTCTGTGTGGTTTTTACCTAGGAGTCCTGAGAAAAAAAAAAAAAAGGAAAAAAAAATTAAAAGAACCAACTGTCAAAAGCAAATCATCAAAAAGCAGATATAGATCAAACTGCTGAGTTCAAATCATGCCTAAATATTTTGCCTATGATGATAACATCAGAAAGATAAAGAATGAATGGTTAACTTCATTCAATCCCACTTAAAAATGTGGCTGTGGTAGGACAGTAACTACACACGAAACAAAAGATGCTTGTGATAAAGTTATGCTCCTAAATACAGACCATTGAGTCAATTAATGTTTACTTAAGTACTTGTCATCTAAAGAAGGAGCAGAGAAAACCATCAACACAACCAAAAGCTTGTGACACCAATTTGCATCCAGTTCCAAGTGCATGTTTTATTTATTTTCAATCAGGATCAATCAGGAAAGAAAATAATCAATGAAGTCACAGTCATGAGTGGTATTTGGCCATCTGGGGGCCCCAGTATCTCTCGGCCTGCATTGGAGGCAAGGGAAAAAAATTTTTTTCAAGAGCACGGAGGAGCTCCATATGGTTGAGATCAAAGGTGTTGCTGGGTGCATGGTTCTGCTTTATTGCCAGGCACTGCTGTTAATTAGAAAACAAGATCAGAGGCAGTATTAAAATCCAATTAAATTGATATGAACAGATTGCCAAGTGATGTTCACTAATGTATAATTGAGCACCATGCAAATTTCGGTGGCTGCCTTTTGTTTTTTCTCCCCTCACTCTGGAATGAATGATGAAGCTATGAAGTTTTTCCTCGTTGTAAAAGATAAACAAGTTAATGCACTGATCTGGGGGGTATTGCTTCAGTGATTGATGAAAATGAGAGTGGAATATTATCGTATGACTTTTGGGGGGCTTCTTTTATAATCTTATTCTGTTCTTCATTCTTTTATTATTGTTGTTGTTGTTATTCTTGTTATGGTGGTATTCAAGTGCATGTGCAGATCCTTCATCATTCCATCATTTCAGATACAGTGAAGTTCCTTTGTAGCTAGAGATTTGATTCAAACAATTACAAAACCATGAATATTTCAAATGACAGACCTACTACTGCTGGAAATTAACTTTTTCTAAGAACTATATGGACTTTATACCATATATCTTTGTTTAGAATCCGTACCTTCTATTAAATTTAATTACTTCCCTGTGCAGCTTTATATTGAGGGCGACTTCAAAACGAGGGCAGTAGCTATTAAATTTAATTACTTTCCCCTGCGGCTTGCATAGTAAAGGTGCATGGTTAAGGTGCAGCTACTAAATGAGGGTAGCTTCTAAACAAAGATATACAATATTTAAACCATATGTATTTCTCCTTCCATATCTATCTGTCTTTAACATATACACTTCAAGTGCATGTGTGACATAAAGCAGGTACATAGGTAAGTGAATTCACTAATGCAAAATACTAACTTTTAATCTAAAATCTATAATACTTAAACTGTATGTCTGCTTCTTTCTGTCTTTGGCTCGTTCAATGTCAGCAACTTTAATAAAGAACAAAATTCAAGAATGTAAAATTCATTTAGAGTTTGCAGAAATTCTGACATCTTTTGGAAAACATGTTTTTTGTAGAACCTACCATAAGGGAAAACTGTAGGCCCACAGATAAACGATAACTGTCATCCTTGCAAACCTAATGTATTACTATCATTGTCTTTTATCTAATCTATCATTTTCTAACTGTGAAGATGCATTGATGTAAAAGCTGGTTTTAAAAACAGGATCAAAGTTAATGCATAAAAGACCAATAAATCAAACAAGGCAATGTCTGACATGGTGTTCATGAGATATTTGTAGAGCTTTCAGAAATTGTTTATATTCTCTTAAAAGGAGAACTCATGTAATCAAATAATGTTAGATATGCATGTGAGCAGATCAGTGGAACTGCTATTACATTTGTGTTTGCAGAGAGGCATGAAACTGGGTTTGTCTTACCTGTGCTTATCAGTGCAGGGAGTAAAATGCAAGGATCGTTATAGGGATAGGAAGAGGGAAGGGTGGGCAGTTCCAAAGAGTTCAAGCTTTCACATCGCTTCATTCCATTTTCAATAAACACTGTAGGACATGAAGTTGTCAATACAGTCTGATCACAGTGGGTCCCATACCACTTTGGAATAATTGCAAAGCACCGCCTGCCCACATAAGGCAGAGAGCAGTGGTAGGAATTTGTGTAGCATCTCTATCTTGACAAGAATCCTTTGCAACATTAATATAAACTGTTGGAAACTGTTACAGCATAAGGAAATTAATAAGCTGTGATGTGTTGGATGCAGCTCCAAATTAATTTTCAAGAACCTGATGCTGCTCCAGGATTAGTGGAACAGGAAAGGGTACTGGGAACGTTAGGAGTGTTTAGTGTTCTACCCAAATGTTTTAGAAAGTAGATTTCTTTGGAAACAGGAAAGTTATACAGCTCACTACTTACTCCCAAGCAAATAGTTCTTTTAGAAGTAGATGATCAGAATAAAATATATCTGGTTAAAATTCTGTGAGCAAACAGAGTGTTGTAAATCTTTTGTTAGAAACTTTTAAAAATTAAAACTTAAAAATATTTTTGAGGGAAGATTTTTTCTTCATTTTTCAAGAAAGAAATAGAAGGCATATAAAATGAAAAAATGAAAGGTGTTTTCTTTAGTTTGGTATTAGTATTTGAGGGGATTGGAGATTTCTCTTTGTCCTTCCCACTATGCTTATCATTTTTTTCTGATTTTCTTCCTTTCGGTAAAGCCTGTCATGTTTTTCTAACAAATATACAACACATAGAAATATTGCACCACAATTATTAAAGGACCAAATAAATAAGAAAATCCTTATGATGCAAACTTAACTCCTTTGTATTTCTGCTTTGCTGTTTCAGAAAGCTCTAGTAGAAACTATTTTGACATCTCATTGAAAAACATTGCTTTAACATTTCCTTGCCTGACAGAGAGTTTTGGTAAAGGTGTTAATCAACCATGCTAGAGGATCCATAACTCATTCCTTGCCAAATGCCTAAGTTCGGTAGGAGGACTTCATTGATCAATGGATTTTGCAAATAACCCCCAAGAGAAATGAACCCAGGTCCTGAACTGGAGCAGATTATGTGCTTCCACTTTATAGGTTAGGCAATGCAGCACAATGCAAAGAAAGCAAGAGTTTTGTCTGAGTGCACTTTTCCTCTATGCTGTCCTTTGGGGAAAGACCTGTTTAATTATTTATTGCTTGCTTATACAGCTTTGTGGGTCTTTGGATCCTTACTGTGATGTCAAAGAATTACTGTAATACAGAGAAAGGGAAAAAGAATGAAGAGGAGAAGGAGTAATTAGAGGAAGAAAGACAATAAAACATGTTACTCAAGAAGAGATCATCAATTTACCCACAGTTATATTAATGTGGTGTCTGAGACACCAAATTTCCTTACAAGACCTACAGAAGGAGATGACAGCTATTACAGATGTGTGATGCTCTTGCAGCAAGTCTATGCTACTGGTTGTAATTTAGCTGTAGTGGTGCTGTGGTCACAGAGGTTAACCCAGTTAACTCATTTCAAATTAACTGAGTCTTTCTGCATAGCATGGCACTGAGCAATGACGAGTACCCTGGAAGAGCATTTCTGCATGTGAAAACATGTACGAATATGGACCTTTTGAAGAGGACTGCTGAATTTTATAATGATGATGGAAACGTGAGCTAGGGAGATCACATGGCTACCTGAGGTAAAGTAAAATTTCAAGGATAACTTCCCTTATTCCCTATAATAGCTAACTTCTAGAAAACAGGATTTGTCATGTCACGATATGATCCTAAGCTCCATGAAATAAATGTCTTTATGTTGACTTCAGTGTCCTCTGAATGCTTTTCCATTTTCAAATGGTAGCAAGGTTTGTATTCTGAATGTGTGAAAATGCTTGCATTGATCTCACTTTTTTTTCTACTCACAAAGCAGAGCAACTAGATTCAGGGTAACTAACTCTCAGTTCTGGTGTATGTTCCTCCACCTCTAGAGGTAAACCTAGAGAGTACATTTAAGACCCACAGTGGAAATTAAATTAATTTCTTCATAACTGGTCAACATGGCAATTGGTGTGGGTACAATAGGTAAGGTCTTTTTCACTTTCTTAGTGCAAAGTTTTCCCTTTGAACTCTATGCTTCATTATCACCCAAGCTTTATATATTGGATGACAAGGATAATTTAATACTACTCTGTCAGTGGCTTTAGTATGAAGTTTGCCTTTAACAGAAAGCTAACTGCTGATCTTCAGACACAAAGCCCAAGAATCTATCAGCAGAGTTCAAAATTAACTGAGACCTTATGGCCCAAGGCCACCCTAGTAACTAATGGCAATTTTACAATCATTAGTTTTTGCCTTATGGGCCACTAGTAAGTGAAACCATGATCATGACCCAAATCTAAGAAAAAGGCCTCCAGGCCCAGGTTTTTGTCAGATTATGGTTTTACTTACCTAAGCTGGTTTTATCTTATTACAGTGTGTAAGCTGTGGTAAGCTTGATACAGACAGGATGGAAGAAAAGAAATCGACCTTAGCAGGATGTTAATCACAGGCAAAAGGTTGAGAGAGAAGATCTGGAGTATAAATCAGTACCATCCCTGCTGGTCACTACTTGATGAGGTACAGATTTTAATCCAATTTTGATTTATCATATTCATCTGGAAATTGGAAAACACAGTAATTAAGACAAAATATGTCTATTTTGATAGGAAGTTTCCCAGCTGAACACTTTGGTTTATATACTTTCCTAATAGTGTGTTTTTAAAATGTTTGCAGAGAGGAAAAATACTATATTTAAAAAGAAAAAAAAAGTGTAAGTTCTAGTCCTTACTTCTGAGATGACTTTTTGATTTTCATCTAATGACTACATCATGTGCAAACTTCAGGGGGGCAGGGGGAGGAGGGAAATGACACCTTGCTTTCATTTGACAACTGCTTTTAAATTACAAGAAACGAAGATAGTGTTTCTGTGTTGAGGCTGTGGGAAAATTTTAATGCTGAATAATTTTAATCAAAGCAAAACCAGTATTATGTTATAAGGTGTTGCAGGATAGAAACAAATTTCCCAACCATCTCTAATTTTCAGAAATTAACATGACGGAGCATGAGCCCTTGGATAACAATTCCAGCTCTGCATAGAAAGAAAAATCAGCTTATCTTCAAAGAGCATCAGATGTCATTTTGCAACATCACTTTATGTTTCTGCTGAGCCCAATGATATTTGTTTGACTAATACCTCTCTATGAAATTCTCAGAATGAAATTCTCAGGATTTGAGGGGAGGGATAGGTTGGCTGCCAAAAAGAGTGATGGTGGAGGAGAAACTGACTCCCAGGTGATGCATGTAAGTAAGAGGGTAATATACAAGTGAGACTGTGTGGGAAATACTATCTATACAGTGCTAGTACAAGAAGAGGAGGGGAGGGAAGTTGTATGTTTGTCACCTAGAAAAATGGAGGCACAGGTTACCGTTAACTAGAGTGAAACTGTGAAAAGCATGAGCTTGTACAAATGAGACTCAGGCATTGTCACTGATCTCATGCACAATTTTTCTGTGACTTGTTTTTTTCAGCTGTAAATAAAATTCGTCTCTGTTTACCTAATATCTCGATACTGCAAGAATTAACATTTGCAAAGTGTCTTGTCATCCAGGAGTACAAGACAGCAAAGTACAAATAAGTAAATAAGTACAAATTACTAACAATTCTAAAAACACAGAGATTTAGCACAGAATTTCTTATCAAACCAAATAATATAGATTGTCTTGCTGTATTTCCCAATCTCACCAAGCTACTTTCTTTACCCACTGCTTTGTGCTCACCTTGTCTGCTCTAGAGTTCCCTTAAACTTCCTCTACAACCACTTTGTCACAGAATATGAAGGTAGATTAACTTAGTCTAAGCAACCAGTATGGTCATTCCTACTGTTCCTGGCTTCTGTATCACCTTTAGATTGCAAACTGAGGGGTTGGAGGGTGGGGGGTGTGGTAGTTGAAGAGGAAGTCAAGTTCTCTATTCCTACAGCACTATAATAATCTGATCCATAATTGCCTTCCAGGTGCAACAACAACCTTGATAAACAGAAGGTGTCAAAACCATTTCATTAGTATATCCATACAAATAAATAAATAAATAAATAAATTCTGATTGCTGTGAGGCAATGAAATATTCTTGTTTACTCTTTGCGTGAGATTGTACTATTTTTATTTAAATATGTTTGTACTGACAGTTAAAAACTTTTCTGACTTGGCAGACCCCGGTGGTATTGTTCATCTGAACCATGTCCACATTTGTGTGCTGCATATTGTTCAAAACTGTGAAAAGAGAGCTATCTTCAACAGCACAGACCCATCACAAATGCATTCATCAAGGCAACTGTCAAGAAGAAACAGGCAGTGGATACTGGGACACCAAGTGTAGCCCAAAGTCCTTCTCTTTCCACAGTGACAATGGATGGCAGCACATTTGGTGTGAAAATGAGCAGGGCTGGAGCTATGCCCCCTCCAGGAGGTGGAATGATGGTCACAGAGGACCAGAGAGTTGTCACCACATCGTTTGCAGGGAAACAACATGTGGACTACTGAAATTAAGACAACTCTGGCCCACTATTTGAAACTTTATTACTAGAAGTTGGAAACAGGTCAACAAAGTCACTGACTGATTTGCTGTCCTTAAAAGTATCACCTCTTACAAATCCTGGTGCTGTAACATCCATTCTTAGACTTTGATTTATTCTCCTGGATCTTGTTTGGGGCTAAAAATTGGTGAACATTTATTTTTGTCATTCACAGAGGAGCTAGGACTGTGAACCCACACAGGAGTGGGTTTATTGAGAAAGAAGTTGCCATTCAAATGTTGAACTGTGGTTCAACTATTTTCAAGACACGTAAGCCAATAACACAGTATTTTTCTCCCTAGTGAGAAGAAAATAGCCATGTTTGATGGCTATTACAATGAAACTGAAGGTTTATCTAAGTGAGTGTACACTTTCCAGTGTCTGTGGGATGAAGTGTGGAAGGAACAAGGATGTTGGGTGAGAGAATTGGAAAGCGCTCCAGTACTGTTTTTCAAACCAATTCTATGGCTTGAATGAGAACTACTCACCTTGACTAGAAAATTTTCACGCAATAAATGAGCACAGTGACTAATTCTGCAATCAAAGTGAGGCACCTCTTACGCAACCTACCCACACATTTAGTTGGGTTCAGAAACACTGGCCTGATCTTAATGGCCTAATCTCAGATTCACTCACCTACTCCCAGCCTTGGAAGGCAGGGCAAATTTGGTAGCTGCTGACGAAATAAACTATGTAGGAGTATGTCTTTCAGACACAGATGGTATTAGTCCTCCTAAACTAATGAGATGTTGGCAATCACAAGGGGGACTGGAACTGGGGGAGGGGTGGCTAACCCCAAATGGGAAGGCTACATTCAGCAGTGAATTTCGGGGGAAAGAAACTCAGTTACCGAAGCCAGACTTTCTGCATTTTTTGCTTGTTAATAGGATTAAGTAATTTTGGTATTTTAAAGAAAATTACTGAATCAACACTTCTTTTTGCAAATGAAGATTTTAAAGGGAAAGGCACAGTCTGCTGGTGTCAATCTCCTTTAGGTCTGCTAAGAGGTAAAAGTCACAAAGAGGACAACAGAACATAGTTTTCACTAGCATCAACTAGCAATCTGAATGCTACATAGCAATTGGTTACACTAATCAACCTTCCTGACACCTCAGTAGTCCCCTATCCCAGACATTTTCTGTCATTTTGTATCTGGGAGGATAGGTTTGATCTTGTGAAATCCACCTACCTCGTGGTGAACCCGCACTGATTTCTTGGATGTCTGAGGAGAATAACGGTCCAAATTCTCTTTGTTCACAGAAGAGCTTAGGTTTCTTTGAAGACTCCAGACTTGTTCCTTCATAAAAGCAGACCTAGAGGTATGAGTCAACAGTCATTGATGGCAGTGGAGAGATTCTCATAAATTTCATTGGAGGCTTGCCCAGATTCTAATTAACCAATTGAATGGCCTTCCTAACAAGAGTACAAAAAACTCAACTTCTTCAGAGATACGTAAAGAATGAAAATGAACAAATTATCCCTGGAAGACCGGTGGTAATCAGTGACAGGGAAATCTTTGAAGAAGCTTGAAAGTTTTTTTTCAAACATTATTTTTAGCAGCCAGCCTAGAATTTATTTACTTTTTTTACATAATTTTTGAATTCTACTCTGTATTGTTTATCCCTCCAGTTATCTGCTTTCGAATATGGATGAATCTACTGATTGAAAATTAAATATAAATATCCATGTGCTTTATATATTTAGTAACAAACACATACACACATATGTACAGAGTATTTGCATTGTTGCCTGGGAACAAAATGCCTATTTTTAGTTAATTTCAGGTGATTTTAATTTACAAGAGCTACCTCACCTCTCAGCATTTTAAAGAGCATACACAGAGGCACCTGCATGCTTCCAACATTTGATGTATCATTAAATATGCCTTCTCACATTTGGCACATAAACCCTGATAAAGTTTCACCTTTTAACGAAATAAATGACTCAATTAACAAGATGAAAAACAGCAGTGTGGTGGCAGACCCTCTTGGTGGCAAAAAAAAAGGATAAAAAAGAATTATCTCAGCAGGGTGTTAATACAAGGAGCGCCACAACACACAGCGGGCACCTGGTTTGACTGACAGCCACCCAGCAAAGCTGACAGATTTGTCAGCTTGCTGACCGCTGGCTTGAGTCTCTCGCACCACCCTAGGAATAAATTGTTGCTCAGGAATGGCTGGGCAAGCACTCACTTGTCTCTGTTAATCTAATTGAATTTTTTTAAGTTGTTTTCATTTTTATCTGCTCCTGTGTGGAAATGTTCGTTCCTGGAGCAACGAATTTTGGCACCCTTAGATGACTAACTTCCTCACAGTGCTGCTGTCTTTTGAAGGAAGGCACAGATACAGATACAAGGCCAAACTCATCTCTCAGCTCCCACGGCTTGAACAGATATAACTGAGGTATAATTTGAAAATTGCCTTTTTTAATGGGACTGGAACTTAGGATGTCTATATGCAGGGGTCTGTTTCTCCATAAGCTCCCAGCTGACAAAGAGCAGTGTTTATGGATGATATACTCTATGTGACCAAGTAGAAAGGAAAGTTGGGAAATTGTTATCCCTTTACTTGAAGGGGACATTAGCCTTCATTGAACATCTGCTCTGCTGTTCAATTGGAAATTAAGACAGCAATATGGAGAAAACTGGGACTTTGACTCAAAGACAGTTCAGTACTGTCAAGCATTGAAGAGTCTGCCAATCAGCTGAAAATCTGGCTAAGCAAAGATAGCTTTATTAAAAGAAGAGATGATCAGGAATTGCACAAAATCAATCTGTTGGATATCAGTGTTTCTGAGGTTAGTAGATATAAAGCCACAACCTCTATTATATAATCAGGCATGTGTCTACATGAATGACATCTTTAAAATTGTATTCTGTGCCTTTGTATGCACTGCATATCATTAAGCACCCAGAATATGTTTTATCTGTCCAGATCTAGGAACTACCATTTACAAAGTTTTTTAAAAGTATGACATACGAAACTAAATATGTTCTGGGTTGATGCAATGCTGATCTCCCAAATGCTACCAAAAAAGGCCAGGTTGCTTCTAATAAATCTTTTGAGATAATATATAGAAGACTTAATGTTGGATCTGCTCTGCGGCACTGAATTCTAAGTGAAGGAAGATGCGACTAAAATAACTTGGTGATAGTTTCTACTTGTGTAAGACAGTTTAGCTTGTATCTGTGCATCAAAGAAGCATTAAAACTCCAGTGCTCAAAAGCTTCATTTAATTTCAAATGACAATGCTCCTACTCACATGACAAACCCCCAACATTAGCTCTTCAGTTCCTGTGAACAAAGAATATCTATTTTTCAAGCTGAGCATTTTATATTACCTTAGTACCAAACTGTATTCGTAATGTTCCCCAAGAATGGACAAGTCTAGCACTCATTTAACTCAAGGCAAATATGCCATGCTATTTCCTCAGTTAAAGGACTCCATACTGGTTTTCATCTTGTCTCTCTGTTGTGATTTTAAGACAATATCATTTTTACTTTTCCTCTGCTTACTGAGATGAAGTTCTGCTTTCTCTAATGGAACCATCCTCATGAAATCAATAGGTTGTTCGTTGAATCAGATGATATGAAATGAGAGTATACACATATGAGCCTGACCTTCAGCTAAAAAATGTAATGATAGTTAGAAAGGTGATTATTTCTAATATAGATTAGGATTTGTACTTCCCACTGTCAAGAAATGTCAGGATAAATGAAGTTATGCATTTTCTTTTAGGTCTGTTCAATAAAATCTGGAGAAAAAAAAAAAGAAAAGTGCTTTTTATATCCTGAAGTAAATGGGTTTGTATTTACTTTAACATTATTTTTTAACTGACACCTTCTTTGGAATAGATCTGTCAAGAAAGCATGTGAATAGAGACCATGGGAACAGTTCCTTAATTTCCATACAGTACACCCTCAAAGGGTATGTAGTGATATGTGGAAGGAATGTAATCTCATAGGTCTTTCTCAGGATCATTTGATGGTAGTACCAAAAATAAACCTGAAGGTAACATACGGGCATAAAAATGGATAGGTCTAGCACTAGAAATTACTAATTCCCAGCATTTATTTAGAAAATCATTCAGCTCCAGAACTTCTGAATATCTTTTGTCATGCTTCAGACTGGATGATACTGTGAGAGATGATAACCATTTTACTTTACAAGAGATATCTTCTTTTTATCTCAATTTTATTTTCAACTATTTTTATGATAGCAATCTTCAGAAAAAGAAGGATTCAAATGGACATTTTTTGAAAGGGACTTCAGGTCTCTTCCAGAAGAACACAGTAGTACAAGTCAGCCCTAACTACTAAAAAATCAGAATTTTACATTGATGTGGCTTTTGTGATTTTGAATGGGAAGATATGTTAGTTTTCTCTGATTATCTGTGCAAGCCCTTTCTTACCTTTTTTATATATACTAATAAAGTCTTGGTATCCCTTGAGCTTGGGTACAGTTGCTCTTTAATGACAAGCATAGAAAATGTTATTTCACAGGACATGCAGGCACATTAAGTCTTCATGCAACACAGAAATGTTTTTTCAAAAAGAAAGCATTTTCCTTAACAATAGGTTTCCTTCTGAGCTCTATTTGTTCTAGAATAGATTTGGTACTGGATGAAAAAAAATCAAGTCCCTTCAAGTTTATAACATCAAATACATCAAATACAATTAAAATGAAATAACGGATGAGTTTGTCTTAGGACAGTTAAGCATTTTGCAAACACTGCAGAGAATTCAGCATTATGTTTCCTGAGAAAAATAATACCTTAACGCACGAAGGCCCAGCAAAGATGAAACATTTAAAAAATTCTAGAGTTAGGAGTGATAAATAAATATGGGTGTATATACATTTTCATGTACACAATCAAGTAAATTAAGAAAAATGCATAAATTATTCTGAGTTATTCAGTACTCCTATTCAGAAAGGTTTTACTCCATACTGAAAAGATGTGTATAACAGTATAAATAGCATGAAGTCTTGACTCCATACAAGTCAATGGAAATATTCTACTGACTTAATATTAACAGGCAGCACTCCTTGCACCTATGCAGCTCAGAATACACCTCGGTAAATGTTCATTAATATTTAGTTCATCTGTCCAAATTGGGCCCAACTCACCACTGAGTCACTGCTATTACACACCAAATAGTTTTACATAAAGCTAATTATTCTCTTCACAAAATATTAATTATTTCAAAACAAAGGATGTTATGATCAGGCTCTGCCTCTGTGATTCTGTCTATAAAAGAATTCAGATCTCTGTAGATGATTTGCTAGCAAGTACAATTCCATTCACGTAAATCAAGTTGTGCTTGACTTCTTTAGGAGAGAATAAAAATGGTAAAATCTTTCATATTTCTTCTTCCTCAGTTTGATGGAGTCCTAAAAAGTAAGTTTGGTGTTTTCTCATGTTCTAGTACTTCATATTTTCAGGAACATCATCCTAATGATCCACTTGGATACAAAACTATACACATACAGGGGACACAACAGGTCACCACAAAAACAGAAGACAGATCAC
Source organism: Heliornis fulica (assembly GCA_013399135.1). Taxonomy (NCBI): domain Eukaryota; kingdom Metazoa; phylum Chordata; class Aves; order Gruiformes; family Heliornithidae; genus Heliornis; species Heliornis fulica. The sequence continues at coordinate 294,868 of VXBZ01007307.1, forward strand.
ATTTGCCATGTGCAATAAGTAACATTTGGAATGACCTTTATGCAACAAATCCACAAAAGAAAAAAAAATCCTACAAAATTTTTCAAAAACTTTGTGACCCACTTGCAGAAATTCAGCCCACAAAAGAAGGGTAAATTCAATGTGAAAACTGCTACCATTTTCTAAGGTGTGCTGGTATTAAGTGAAATGTTAAATACCTTATGATATAATTCATAAGTCTTTGATTTTTACTCTGCAGAAATTTGGTTGAAACCTTTGTTTATAAGCAGTTCGGTGCTCATCTATCTTTATAAGAATCAGAACCACATTCAGGAATCACACATTGTTTTTCAATTTTGTATGCAAGATAAAAGAAATGTGAAACAGAAATCGGCACATGGATGAATAAACCCGTAATTTATTAGATCGTTTTTGCTCTGATCATGGGAATAGCTCAAAGAAAAGAGGTCAGAAGGACTAGTACTGTTAATATGCAATTGATGAAATCCTCAAACACATATTGATCCACTTTTTATTACATTTTTAAACCCTTGACTGTGAATATTTCCCAATAAGACAATAACTATAGCAAATATAATTTGCTGTTCTTAATCACAGAAGGTGTTCTTTCCCCTCTAAAGATCATCACACAGAAGATATTTACATCCCAGACACAATGTGAATTTGCCATAGATTGTATTTCATATACTGCCCTCTTTTTCACATTCGTTTCTTCAAGCGTATCATCTCTATATTTGACACTATCTGTACTAACATATTTTAGTCACACATGGAAACCCCAAACAAACTTTCCTGACAATATAAATTGTTACTACAAACTAGCATAATAATGCTTTAGACCTCTACCCCCTAAAAAACCTTCACTGCCTTATTCATTACTTAAATAAAAAGAAAAAGCCAAGTTAACTGTCAGGAGGTTTTTTTCTCAGAGCTGTAGAATTTCACAAGGAATTCAGTCTACAGAGAAAATTGGGGATAGCTGGTCGCCCAGACAGGCCTGCCCGGGGAAAGTCTTTCTACTGCTTGTGTTTGACACAGCTTGAGGCGAAGCAGGTTGTATAGGCCTTGACCCAGCAAGGTCATCATTTTGTGAGCAATTCTGAGGCCTGACATCTGCTGCTTGGCTTTGAGTAAAAACCAGACCCCCTTAGCCAAAACACAGTCCTGCATAAAATAATCCCTCAGCAAGGATCCTAGACTTCAGTGAAAAGGCTAAATGGCCCTCTTTTTGTCTGGGTGTCCAGACTTTTTAGTCCTTCCTCATCACGTAGAAGAGAGTACAGAACAAAACCATTCCCAGAATGCAGATAAAGGCCATATTCTCACCACTTCGTGCCATAACTTCTTCACCTCGTGTGAGACTCACATTTACACTATGGGCACATGGCTTTGCAAACAAAAAGGGATGGACATGCAGCATCTCTGATTGGGACATTTTCTTCTAAAACTGTATTCAAAATGGTAGCTTTCACTTTTCACATTTTGAAAAAAAATAAATACACTGTTCCAAATGAAGCATGTGACGTGTGTGTGTGTGTGTGTGTGTGTGTGTGTGTGTGTGTGTGTGTGTACACCACTTAAAAATTATGAAGACTACATACAAGAAGTGGGAGACCTGATTCTCCAGGTTTCTGTTTCTACACATGGGACAGGATCTTAGAAGAAACTGGTGATCCATATAGAGGTGGTTATAAGCCTTGGCTGCTGCTTAGTTTTGAACTGTATTGAAACTCTTTCAGTCATTCTGGCATCAGAATGAGACTGACAGAGGCCATCTGAGCATAACCTGCACACATGGAATCATTATAATAGTGGTGCAAGGGCTGCCACCACAGGACATGTGGAATGAAGTCAAGGTCCATCCAGAGGACAGGTTATGGCAGCTAGTGTCTTTTTATCAAAGACAAGTTAAAGCATTATTGAAGTAAATTTAATCTCATATCAAAGATCAGGAAAGCCCCTGGATTTTTTGTGTAACACAAATTTTGTTTTCCCCTCACCCCCACAGATCCATCTAGCCTAAATCACCAGCAAATTTAACCTCTCTGTCTCTGATGGTACTCATAGCTCAGTACCTCAAGAAACAGTCAGAGCCTCCAATCAGCCCAAGGCACCCTCATGCACCTCTTCCCAGGATACAGTTGTCCTTGTGAAACCTCAGGTTCTAACAGCAAACTCACCAATGATACTCATAACATACTCACCTGCAATGACTGTCTTTTAAATGTGTCAGATCACTAATTACCAAAGGAGTTTGCTGGATAGGAGCAATAAGCATGGTAGGAAATTACGAGCTCCTGCAAATCTATTTGGTGGCAGGGAATTTTTTAAGTTCAAATATTAACATGAGATCAAAAGATCAAAATCAATCATGAATAAATTTAGACCCAAAAAAATAGGTAAATTTCTAAGTATTCAAATGTATAAAGCTCTCTAATAGTCTTCCAGACAAAAATTATTCTGTTTCAGACTGTCATTGATTAATTTATGTAAAAGATTTTATAACTAGATGAGAGAAAACACAAGGATAAAAAAGTAAAACTCATTATGTGAATTCGTGATTTAAATGATGTTATGGTACATCAAAGGGAGTTGTATTGTATAGCTGGGTTGTACTCACACTGTTCTATTAATCCCAAATTTGCCTCTCTTGGATGCTGAATGTTAAGGTATTTCATTGATCTGCTATGTAGGATTACACAACGGTTGTGTAACAGACACACAGGTTATCACACTCCCTGTAACAAATTACAGTTGTGAATGTTGGTCTTTTATTAAGGCCCTTACATTTATTATGGGATATTGGCAAGTACTTGATTGACCAAGGTGTGAGTAGTTAATGACATATGGACCCTTCTGAACTAGGCTATTAGTTGCAGTTACAGGAACTGAATACAGAATCTCTCAGGCTATTCCCCTGCTCCATAAGAAAGCAGATATATGGGATGTGATAAGGGCACTTCAGGGTTGGGATAATGCAAAGGAGGGGAGAGTTAAATCCCTGAGTTAATGGGAGAATCAATTAAAGAAAACTGTCAGAGAAATCTGACTATTGCTACCAAACCAGACTAAGAAAATACAATATAAAGGAAACAGTATACTTATGAGCATCACTGCCACCGTTATGCTACCATGACTTCCATGACTACATTCCTGAAGCCTTTCAACTGATTGCAGTCCTCACCAACCCAGTAACATAAGTACTAGCATATGAAAAATGCTTTCAGCTAAGAAAATGCAAATAATAGAATTTTGCACATTAAAAATACACTCCAGGGAGGATCCTTCCTTGGCTTCTGCTAATTTGGGGCTCTCAGTGGAGCTTTGCTTAAGGAAGACTGAGCGGCAAATTAGAAGGGGTGTATAGTGCAGAGATGGCATCATCATCCCATATAATGTCACAAAAGGACCTATCAGAGAAACTGTGGTGTCTAGACAGGAATGAGAATGTTAGAGTAAAACGAGAACAAGAACAGAGAACAGAGAACACCTGTAAGATGATGGAAACCTTTATAAAATCAGAATTTCTTTGATTGGCCTATTAGTTTTATTCAGACTGTAATGCTTAATGTTATGAGTTGCTCGGTTTTATTCAGATACTTCAAGACAAGGCAAATAAGCTCATCTAAGCAGCTAGGGCTAAAGATTTTCTGAGAAGCATGTAGGACATTCTAGGCAGTATTCCATACAGTATTTCTAACCTGGAGTGTACCTGCACACAGCTCTTCTCCTTCCAACACATCACAATCTCTCCTTTTGTCCTCTTCTCACCTGGCAGGAAAATTCAATCTTACCTCAGATTTTACTAACACAGGATACAGTGTTTGGGTTCCTCTTACTGCCAAATCAGACCCTAACAAGGATCTCAAATTTCTGGTTTGTACATGTAAATGCTGTCACTTTTATTGAGAATTTCAAACTTTTTAGCCAATGGCCTTTGGTAAAGACTCATGGGAATCAAACAAATGAGAGAGAAAGATTGATAACAAAGGTTCCTTTGGAGAAACCATGACAACCCTAATGGAAGCTGGTCTATAAATACATTGACCACACTGGTGAGTATTATATTGGGCTATAGAACTGGTTTTGAACTGCCTGTATGTGGGGTTTATCTCCTTAAGGAAATCTGCATTTCAGGGAAATCATTCAGAGGTTCCTATAAACATGCACCTGCATTTAAGTAAGGATAACATCCTTATGAACCCCTGCTGTCACAAAAGGATTGCTATCCAATGTGTGCATTCAGCACGGTGGGTAGATATCCTTCACTTCTTTCCATTACTTAAAGTCCTCATGTAGGGGGCATTCTGCACTTCATGCACACTGAGAAAAAGAAGTACAATGACTATATATCTATACAGCAAACTTTCAAAATGGCATAATTCCTCTCTTACTATGTGACAGATCTTCAAAATTGATGCTTTCACTTTAAAATATAGTGATTGTATTATTAATTAAGTGATTATCTATGCTATTATTTCTAGGCAGAAACACTAACAAAAATAAAAATGTGTTTTCCAAAATTTTGTGTTGACTCTTTAGACTACTAAATATGCAAGCAGAGCAAACAATTCCAGTTGCAGGATTTTTAATTAAAGAACAAGTGGGATATAATTCTGAAAGTTTATTCTACTAGATAGAATATAAAAAGGGTTCCTAGCCTAGTATGTTAAGCTTTGCTGTTGGAGGCTGGTCAGGAATTTAAGGGACTGATATGATTGACCTCAATCCCACTATCTGAGATAGAGAGATAGAGGGATCAAAGAAATGGAGCTGCCATCTACCGCTTGTTTTCCCTGCCAGGCTAGGAAACTGTGATAGCAGAACAAACCAAAAATTGTTCTTCTCAACACGACAAGTTCCCTAAAATCAGGATATGGAACAGTTTGCCTAAGGGGAAAGAGATAGTAGAGGGATGCCTTAGTCTGGCAGAGAATGTTTTCTGAAAATGTCTTCCATCCGATGGCTAACACCATCAACTGCCTATCTGTTTCCTTAGTCTCCCTGACAGATCAGATAGGCTTACACCGATGTAATATTTTTCTCCTGTTCCCTAGAAAGCCTGTTCTCTACAAGTTCCTGGGAAACCTATTTAACCAAAATAAAATTCCTACACATCTGCACAGCAGGAAGGACCTTTTCAATAGTTGAAGGGTAACAGAGAAAGCAGTCTTCACTATGCAAGTGTTGAACCCTTCTTTCTGTGTTTCAGATGTTTACTGATATAGACACAGACATTTTAAATTATTTTGTGGCATTAAGGCTTTTCTGACCTACTAGTGCTATATGATACATTGACTATCTTTCTTGACAGTTGCTGTAATGTACTTTTTAGCTAGTTTTTTTTTTTTTTAAGATTACATTCTCCTTATGCTGTGCTCTTTTTTTTTTCTCTTATTCTTTTATTTGTATCAATAAAATATTTTGCTTAGGTTTTCTTTTAAAAAGTGCCTTGATAAGACTTCTGGTTTAAAAAAAATCCTCTTCTAAAGATTTGTGTTAATAATTATGCACTAGTTAATAGGATTAATTTCCTGGATGATGAAAGCATGATAGGTACTTTATAATGCAGTTACAGAATGATGGCTCTCAACAGCCACATGATGAAGTATGCCTTCTTAAATCTGACCCAGCTGGTGTAGAGATGGAAATGAGGTCAGCAGAGAACATATAGGAAGTATACCATTTTCTAGAGCTATTCTGAACCAAAAGCTGGGAAATGGCTTGATTAGAAAGATGAGTATGGAAGTATGTCCATACCCATCACTGGAAATAAGTGTTCAGTCTGTCTCACAGAGGACAGTACCACTGTAAGTGTTATGATGCTTACCAGTCTTTTCTTCCATACTCTTGGTATCCTAAGCATTTCCAGGAACCAAAAGATTGGTGAAGTAGGAATGGCAGCCTGGGTGACTGGATCAATCTACAGACTCTTAGCTGGATTGTTAAACACGAAACAGCTTCTTGCCAGTCAAGCACATTGTCCTGAAAAAAAAAAAAAATATTATTTTACTGGAATACTCCAGCCTATTGGCATCTCACTGGATCAAGTCTATGATGGTATTCCCAGCCTGAAATCCTGTCAGAATTGCTGTAACAAGGCAAAACAGTCACACTAATAGAAGAGCTCCGTCTTTCTCATTTCTGTTCTGATAAGCCATCCTTGAACCTTGATCCTGCGTAGTCACTCTCCCAGTCATTGCTGTAGTCAGTGCTGTTGGCAAGTCAAAGCATCCCAGGGACAGACATGATCCACAGCCTACTTTGGGCATTGAAGAAGTGTGCTATTGGTGGAAGATCATGAGAGGCTTCTTTGATAGACACGCTGGACATGCAAAGAAGCTGAACCTGTCTGTGCTAACAGAGAGAGGTATCATCCAGTTACCTTCAGTTCAGGCTAGAAAAAGGTATTTCAGTAAACAGATTGGACATTTGGGGTTGGCAGAAAGCTGTGTGGGAAAGCATCATGTCAGAGAGCAATGTGCTACAGTGTAACTTCTTTGGATGAGAAATTAATTCCTGTTTCTGCAAGAACAAAAATTACCCAGAAATATGACAATGACATCCTTATTTACGCAGGATAAGGTCTTACAGACACAGATCATTTAATAGTGGTGCAAACTGGTTTGTACTGGTATGAATTGCCCATATAAAAAAACTTGATGTCACAAAATGTGTGTTTAAAATGGGAGATAGGGGTGAAGCAGTCGTATTGCAAGATGCATTTCGATTTTAAACCAAAGCAAATGTGTTTGAACAGTTTTTCCTAGTCTGTCAAGGAGTTTCAGACCCTAAAGGTATTTGAGCCTGTTCCCTTTCTCCTTAGGTACAATCACTAATCTCTCTCACTACCTTTTTTTTCAAAGATGCAACCTACTTACCTACCACATAAAATGCAGAAACTCATATTATCATGGTTCAGCTTTAGAGATTTACATTAGAATCTGTGAACCTTATTTTAGCACAATATATATGGTGAGCAATACAGTGAGAGAAGACTGGGTTTATTCCCCAGATAAGTCATTTATTTCTTTCCTCAAAGAAAAATCCAATATCCTGAGATCAGATGCATATTGAAGCTTTGGTGGTAGAAAAAAAAAAAACAAACCAGACTTAGGTTGGATTAACGTGTTCAAATTGGACACTCACTATCTGTATTCTCTGCAGAGCTAACTCCGTACATATTGCTCACTACATATGAGACTGGCTTAAACATTTTCCTTGAAGAGGTATGTGGCCTGAACTTATTTACCTAGCAAATAATTTATGAAACCTTGTATATCTTTTCATGTCAATTTTTTATTGTCATATTGTTTAATGCATTTGTCAACTATGAATTTCAGTGATTCAGGTCGTGAAACAGATGTAAATATCACCAGAAAGTCTGTATATGTTCAAATCCCTCAATAAACAGTTTAGGAAACTAGTAGATGTTACAGAGTTATTCTTATTTTCTCTTTAATCAATAACATCTAAAGATTGCTATGATGGTTTTATTGCAAGGACATGAGGGAGGAGTTTTTAAATGGTTAAAATGTCATAGAATCATAGAATCATAGAATTTTTAAGGCTGGAAATGACCCCTAAGATCATCCAGTCCAACCATTAACCTACCGCCACCAAGTCTACCCTTAGACCATGTCCTCAAGTACCGCATCTACCCGTCTTTTAAACACCTCAAGAGATGGGGACTCAACCACCTCCCTGGGTAGACCGTTCCAATGCCATTTATGTTGGTCATTTTTCTCTGTGCTAATCATCTGCCAGAACCTGGAATTATTTTAATTTTAATCTTTGCATAAAATACAAAAATGAAAAAAATCATATTTTAGTAGTCGTGAGACAGAGGCATAATTACAGTCTTTTTCAGCCAGTTCTACGTCCATGTTTCCAAGTCCCATGATAATCAGCAGCTTACACAAGTCCATGGAATCCATCTCCTCCTCTCCCCTTATCAACTGGTTACTGATTAGGCCTCCTCTACCGATTTCCTTCTAAAGCACTTTCACAGCTGCCACCACAGGGCACCTCAGAGCTTTTGTGGGGTCTGACCCAAAGTGACTACTCTATGGCATGGGCACTCTATAACTTAACCAAGCATGAAACCCAAATCTCAAGTGTGGGTTTCACAATACCAAGATTGTCTTTTATCTGTCAAACTCTGGTTAATTATTTGAAGTTGAAATTAATCTACAGCCCTGATTTAATTTAGGATATCTGTGGGTAAAAAAAGAGAAAATATCTTTCTCTCTATTGTATATGTAATATCTTTGGCAAAATACAGGATGGTGTACTAAGTGGTGATATACTAAGAACATTCTATAATAATAATGCAGCGTTAGTGTGCATATTATGTGAATTAACATGGGAGCCTAGTCCTCCGAACGTGGCCAAGATCTCCACTACGATAGTGACAACAAAAAGATGTCCTATATGTCAAATTATCTACTATCTCACTTAAAAGTAAGAGAAAACAAAGTGAAGTGTGTAGACAATGCAGTCCTATGTGGTCAGTACAATATGCAGTGGTCTCAGCAACTGAACCACAGATGAAGTTTTTGTAGAAAGGAAGGAGGTCAATGCCAGACTACAGAACAGGGGGATGGGAAGGAGGTCACCTACCCAGAGGGATGTCAGTGAGGTCTGTGCCACACAAGGACACACAAGAATGCAACTTGATATTCTGTCTTTAAAGTTCCAATTTATTTTTTATCTTAGACAATATCTGGCCCAGGAGTGGCCCCAAGGTACATTCAGACACAAATGGTTGCACAGGGTGCCATGGCAGAAATTCTATGCTTAGGTGTATTATGCATCTGCTTTCACCTCTGCTTCTTCCAAAGACCAGACAAATGGTCCTGTGGGCACAAGCGGCTTGAAGGCCACACACTTTCAGCAGAGCATAATCTTAAATGACTTATCTTTTTTTCTTATTTTCTTTTGGTGTTGAAAGATGCCTCTTATCCAAGGGACAATGCGTGTAAAGAGATGCACGCCGGAACCTAAACTGCAGGTGTTTCACTGAGGGCACCATCTCAGTTGGGTTGGCACTAGTTACAGTTTCAGCCCCTTGCTCAGTGTTTTTATTTATAAATAACATTATCCTGGAGGGGAGAGAGCAGAGAATATCAGCACATATGGTATGTCAAATCCCCTACTGCTTGGAGACCCCTGAAATGCTTAGGTACAACAGGGCATGCTTAGGGCTCTGAAAATCTTGCCTTTTGTCATCGTAAGCCAGATCCTTTACATTATTTTAATGGAGTTGTTTTGAATTTAATTATGCATCTGTTGTATAATACACTTATAACAAATACCTCTAGTTGTAGCTCGTTAAAATCCCTTTCTTTCCAATATTGACTGCTCTAATTTACTTTTATGCAAACAGCCTAGTCAGATTTAATAAAATGTCTTAGTAGCATGTTTAATGACATCATTCCCCCTAGGGACAGTTGGGAAAATGACCTTCCATTTTACGAAAGAAGAGGATTAATTTTTATTGTCTGCCCCAGTTAATGCGTGTTTAGACATAAAGGCCCGATCAATATGACAGAGAGTATAGTGATTTTACTCACAGTAGTTTCTAAATGGACATTTCTTAGTAATCCATTTTTATAAATCACTTTAAAGGCCTTATTGATCTTTAATTGAGAGTTACACCTAATCACTCGAGTGCAACGCATGGCTAGTTCAAAACATTTTAACCCTTTCTGCACAATTCCTTAAAATTCATATCATGAGAACTTTTGCCCTCTCCTCCACTTCATTAAAATTATGTAGCATCCTTAACTTAAAAAAAAAATCTTACTCAGACCAACACACATCAGAGGAAAAAAAATACTAGGAAAAAGGTTATGTCAAAAGAGAGAGGTAGTATTGCATGTGTTTCTCAAAAATGTACCCATATAAAATTGGGGGGAGGGAGGAAAGAGAGATGTATTTTAATTTTTAAAATACAACTGTGCAAAGCAAATACATACAGTAGAAAATAGGGAGCTACACTATATGACAGGCTTCTTTTCCATCACTGACTTCACCAAGCTTATAATCATAACTTCAAACTTTTTAACTATTAAACTGTTTAAGCTATTTAGCCTGCTCTGGCTGCTTGGGGAAGTCAGCTCTGCCCTGGCCAGAACCAGGACACCTTTCTTTTATCAAGTCACGTTGTAAAAGTGTTGAACACTTTTTCTGTTTGAACGCAGGACGTATTTGAACAAACATAGTCCCTTATGGAGAAAGTTCAACGAAATCTAGAAAATTGTAAGTGGATCTTAGAGTTTTGTATTGATCATATACTCCTAGGATTCAGCATGGATGACAGTTTTCTCAACATAATTCACTGTCCTTGTTATGTGATGCGTGCTTGTCTGTATGTGTTTGTGGATCATTGTTTCATAGAATGGTTTGGGTTGGAAGGGACATCAAAGCCCATCCCATGCCAGCCCCCCAGCCATGGGCAGAGACACCCTCCACTAAACCAGGTTGCCCAAAGCCCCATCCAACCTATCCTTGAACACTGCCAGGGTGGGGCCAGCCACAGCTTCTCTGGGCAACCTGTGTCATGGCCTCACCACCCTCACAGGGAAGAATTTCTTCCCAACAGCTAACCTAAATCTGCACTCCTTTAGTTTAAACACATTACCCCTTGCCCTATCGCCCCATGCTTTTTTTGAAAAGGCCATCTTCTGATTTCTTGCAAGGTCCCTTTAGGTACAGGAAGGCTGTTATAAGATCTCCCCAGAGACTTCTCGAGGATGAGCGGCCCCAATTCTCACAGACAGTCTTCATAGGAAAGGGTCTCAAACAATGGAGTAGAATTCCCTCCCTCGACCTACTGCTTTAGTCATGCTGCTTTTGATGCAGACCAGGACACAGATGGCTTTTTGGGCTGCAAGCACACGTTGCCAGCTCATGTCATCAGCCAAGACTCCCAAGTCCATCTCCTCAGCCTACTCTCAACCCATTCTCTGTTTATCCTGTAGCTGTTCTTGGAATTGCCTTGACCCACATGCAGAACCTTGCACTTGGCCTTGCTGAACTTCATGAGGTGTTCACGGTCAAGCCTGTTGCAGTCCCCCTGGAAGGCATCCCTTCCCTCCAGCACATTGACTGCGTGGCACAGCTTTGCATTGTCTTACCAAAATTGCTAAGGGTGCCATCATTATGTATTGAGGTAGAACATGTATGTACATACCCTGCTATAGAATATTATAAACCTACACCAATGCATGCACAATAAAATATAATGAACTTGATATATTCATAAGTTATTAAAATTGTATCTTTACATATTTTCAAAATTTTTGAAACAAGCTAAACCCCAATATTTTATTCACTTCTCACCAAGGTATTCTTTTGAACCGAACAGTACCTCACGATTTATACAAATGTACTACTTTAATTCTGCAATAATATTTACAATCACAGACCAGAAAAATTTCTTCAACTATTTTTACCATCTAGCCTTTTGTGAATGATTTTTGAAAGAACCCTGGCAGTTGTGAAGTAGACTGCATTGGATTGGAACCTAGTTTATGAGTTATTTATTTACACAAATGGAAAACATTACCATAAAATGTTAAACTTCCGTGGTTACTGCATTCATATAGATTTCTTGATAATGGCTGAATTAATTTGAAAAGTATTTAAGAAAATGTCCTCCTTGACTGAGACATTCCAAATCAGGAAAACCCACAAATGCAGTACTTAGCAATCACAATGTTTACATTATTATCACACCAGTAAAATGAGCCTTTCTCCAGGACACTAAAACATAATCTTCAGAAAGAGAGTTAGTAACAAAGGAATTTGGAAAAAAGTATTAAAGTCCACTGGATAAATTTAATCTGCTTTATTGCTACAATTTCTGAGTTTCCACCATGTTCTTCTGTAGGATTTTCTGTTCATCAATGATCACTATATCAGAACAGAGAGTAACGCAGTACACATGCCTAGGGCTTTTATCTGTAACTGGAACAACCTGGAACAACACTGTTCTCTTAACAAGTTCAAAGACCTTTCGACTGAAAAGCTAATGGATACATCCAGGCAAAACCCAGTAATGGTAGAGAGTCCTTTTAATATTTCAAAACTGCTTCTAAACAAATAATTATCTACTACACTTTTCTACCATTTCAGATAAGTGTAGCCATTTCTCAGATAAACAGTACATAGTGCCATATACTTCTAGAAGCAAGTAAAACAAAACTACATTATTTTTTCCTCTGGTTTAAATTTATTTTGTTTTTCCTTCCTTTAAAAGAAGATGAGGTGTGGAAAAAAAAAAAAAAAGAAAAAAAAAGAAAGGTGATTCATGTACAAATCTATAAAGCAACTGGAAAGTTTCTGCCCTGCAGCATCACATGTGATCCTTTTATCCCAGAAAAATAACCAGATTCTACACTGAGCTTATAAAGCTGAAAGAGTCAAAGACACACCACCAGTTTGAAAACTGGAACAAACTATGTGAAAGCTTTTAGCTGTGATTCTGATCAGTCATTTAGTAGTATCTATTCTTGAACATGCTAAGCTAATTTCAGAGGTAAATACTTCTAAGTATTTTTGGTGAGTTAGATGGAAAAGCTTGAAATACATCTGATCTTCCACTAGAGAAGGGAATGTCTCATGTCTAACTGCAGTGATAAATTCCACTCTTTTGCAGAAGACAAGTTTAAATCTGTTCATTTAAGATGAGAAAAAGTTGAGGAGTATTTAAACTGGCAAATATTCCTAGAGCTGGATACATGCAGGGCTGGGGATTTCCCATCTAGAAACTAGACAAGTTCTGGCCTGCTTTAGAAACAACTTCGGAATGACCCTGCATGACTAGCTGTCTACCTCTCATCTGAGCAGCCAGTAATTTTGTGAAAAAGAATGGACTAATCTAACTGATAACTTACATAAGACCAAGAGTCATTAGGATTTTAGTTTCAGCATGGTCCATGTTTCATATTTATGAAAGTACAGCCAGCACTTAGTTGAAATATGAACAGCAGCGTATTCTACTGATGGGAAGGAGCCTGGGTAAGGGGAAGAGGGTGGTGCAGAACTCAGGTCACACACTTGATTAAGTGATAGGGCCACATATTCTATGCAAGACATGAGAGTAGAAACACTTGCTCCAAACTTTAACCAAATCTAAGCATTTGGAGGTTGACTGAAGCATGATTAATAGACAAACCCAAGTTTTCTCCAATATTGGAATCAGCCATCTCTTCTGATATTTGGATTATCCCAGAATCACAGAATCACAGAACTGTAGGAGTTGGAAGGGACCTCCAGAGATCATTGAGTCCAAACCCCCTGCCAAAGCAGGTTCCCTAGAGCAGGTCACACAGGTCAGCGTCCAGATGCATCTTGAATGTCTCCAGAGAAGGAGACTCCGTAATCCCCTGGGCAGCCTGTTCCACTGCTCCATCACCCTCACCATGAAGAAGTTCTTTCTCACATCAGTGTGGAACCTCCTGTGGTCCAACTTGTGACCATTGCCCCTTGTGCTGTCCCCACAGGCCACTGAAAAAAGGTTGTCCATCTCCCTTTGTCTCCCATACTTAAGGTATTTACAAACATTGATGAGATCCCCTCTCAGTCTTCTCTTATCAAGGCTGAAGAGCCCCAGCTCACTCAACCTTTCTTCAGGTGGAAGATGCTCCAGGTCCTTAATCATCTTTGTGGCCTCCACTGGACTCTCTCCAGGAGATCCCTGTCTGTTTTGTACTAACGAACCCAGCACTAGATAAGGTGACTATTAATATGGCTTGGACTAGCAGGTGGCTTTTGCTTCTTTTGGACTCTGACTTCTAAATAACTGAACAGGAACACACTGCTGCAAGGCTTTTTTGTTAGTAAAATAACAGCATGGAAGTAATAACTGCTTTGTAAGAAAACACTATATAACAAAATCTAAAGTGGAAATGCATGTGGCAGCACACTTAGACTCTGAAAAAGACACAAGACTGTGCCACAGGCTGTCTTTCCCTTCATCAGAGTAGCTTTTCAGTTTATGTAACTTGGAATATAGTCTTAAACTCTCTTAAAAGTTGGTAAAAGACAGCAATACTACCACAATTATGACTGGATATCATGTTCTTATTTATTCAGCTTTTGTTTCCTGTTACCTTTAGTTTCTGATTGCGTCTTTCCTACAGGAATCAAGTGAGTTTGAATTTTCCTTTTCCCAAACAACACGTAGAGATTTGTTTCACTATAGGAGCGATTAGTAACTCAAAAGATTGAACAAATATTTGTTTATAAACCAAACAATAATGTAACAGCTGAGGTAAAAGTAGGGGAAGATAAGAGAAAGCAATAAAAGGGAAAGGAGGAGAAGAGGAAGAGAAGAGGAAGAGAAGAGGAAGAGAAGAGGAAGAGAAGAGGAAGAGAAGAGGAAGAGAAGAGAAGAGAAGAGAAGAGAAGAGAAGAGAAGAGAAGAGAAGAGAAGAGAAGAGAAGAGAAGAGAAGAGAAGAGAAGAG
>VXBZ01007307.1:309983-379983 GCA_013399135.1 Heliornis fulica
AAAGAAAAGAAAAGAAAAGAAAAGAAAAGAAAAGAAAAGAAAAGAAAAGAAAAGAAAAGAAAAGAAAAGAAGAGAATTACTGAAAATATTTCTGTATGTACATTCACGTAGAGAATGGTTTTCAAGCTGATGAGCAAATACAGGAATAAGAAGTATTTTGATCAGGAATTGTCATTCTATGGGATTCAGAAAGCATAGTTATGTCATTAGGTAACAATCTATAATTAACTCATTCAAGTATCTGTGAAGGACACGGCTGAGCCAAGGACAGGAACAGCTATTCCACCCACATGTTCAAATAAAAGCAAACAAAAGTTCTTGCTGTCTGTCACTATAGTCAGAACCTTCACGAAAGCTGGTTGATGTGCAGTTATTATTCTGGACATTATCCCTCACTAGAGAGACTGGATGAAAAACCTTTATTTCCTTTCGCAGCAAATACTGCATTTCAAAAAAATGCACAAGTTTAATAATTGGACTGCAAAATTTATATTAAAATAAACCCAAATAAAATAATATTTTTAAAATATTAATTTCAAATGTTCTTAAGTGTGAAACAGATGTATGACTATGACATAGTAAACTATGGCAGTGCTACTTTAACTCCTGGCATGGCAGTCAAGGGAGAGCAGCAGAGCTCATTGGCAATCACCCTATTATTAACCACTTCAACAATAATACAGATCCCAGCACTGCTTTATACTCTTTGTTAGAATACATATCATAAAACATGGTCAGGAGATGGGCAGAAATGACAATAGGACAGCTTTGAAAATATGTGCATTATACAGGTATATTATATAGATACAATGAAACATTAATCATGCTTTCTTTCTGTTCAGTTTTAACCACAGACCTAAAAGGTTGTTCGTAGTGTTCAGCAATTTTGAAAAAGTATTTTATTTTCTTAGAAGGTTGTGGTTTTTTCCCTAAAAGATTCCTAAAGTTAATTTTAATTAAAATATAGCTATTGGTTAGAGATTAACAACTTAATTATTTTATTATTTACGTAGATCATAATTGCCCATTAAATTCAAATAACTACTTGCAGATTTACAGCAATATGACTGAAACTTGGGTCATGGCTCTCAGTTATTACTCCCATAGCCTCACTGACCTACAGTAGGGGTGTAAATGAGAATATTTAGCCCAAGTTACACAATTACAGGTACTAACTCCCCAAGGATAAGTTCTGATTTGAGGAAGTTTATTCTAAGTAATTCTCACTAGTCCAGAAGGATGTGATACATATGATGTGGGAGCAAGGGAGGTGGAGAAAGAAAGAGTGGGAAAAAAAGGAGGGAAAAAGAAAGAGTGAGAGAGGGGAGAGAAAGAAAAGAGAAGAGAAGAGAAGAGAAGAGAAGAGAAGAGAAGAGAAGAGAAGAGAAGAGAAGAGAAGAGAAGAGAAGAGAAGAGAAGAGAAGAGAAGAGAAGAGAAGAGAAAAGAAAAGAAAAGAAAAGAAAAGAAAAGAAAAGAAAAGAAAAGAAAAGAAAAGAAAAGAAAAGAAAAGAAAAGAAAAGAAAAGAAAAGAAAAGAAAAGAAAAGAAAAGAAAAGAAAAGAGAAAAGGAAAAGATTATTAGTTAAAAAACAATTTAACTGTAAACTTTAATTCATCTACTAAATGTCAAGCACTACTGGATATACCAGCAGTTTCCTTTACCCTCCTTGTTATTAATTCATGCTTAGCTGCAGTGGAAATTAGGAGGTCTGTAATAATACCCTTCCAAAAACACTTGAGATGAAAATTTTGGTTTGAAATTTCCTGAGAACTCTATTACTGTCGTAACAAGTTATATAAAAGGCAAATGTTAGGATAGAAGCCTTTCATTTAGACCAGCTTATTTCTGACATTATATGTATTCTACTTTTTTCAGAAGTGTTAGAGTCATTGAATTTGACCAGTATGCAATCCACTACTAAAGAACACATTACCATGGGGTTTCTTTTATTTTAAAACCATTTAATTTCCTTAATACCCAGAATCTTTGTGCAGCACTTGCCATAAGCTTTGTCACATCACTGCTTTGTCAAACATGAACCAAAGAGTTCTATGGGTAGAACTTCCTCTGAGATGTATATATGCAACCCTGGATAACTGAGTTTCTTTTCTGAAAATGTAATTGAAAGTCACTTAAATTATTCTACATACATTGCATTCTACTGTCCAAAATGGTATTGTAGGTTTTACAGGCACAAAGGAGGAAACCTTTTTGTACATGTGTTTCAGGGGCGGAGACAAACTGTGACCGAGAGAGCAGCATGGTAACTGAAGAAAGAGGAATAACCAATTCCACATTTTGGTTCAATAAGCAATGAAATTTTAACTCTGTTTCCTCATACACAGCATTTTCAGACTCTTTCACTTGTATAAGAAGACTCCCAGCTCCTCATCTAAAACTGTGTAGGCATTATAAAATAAACAATGAAACAAAGAACAATAAGTGGTACTGCTATTCTTTATATGTAAAAAAAAAAAAGAAATTTACTGTAGTTCTTTCAGAAGGGTAGTAGACTAAAAATAACAAGTAAGAAGAGGAGGAGACAGGAGAAAACAGGGTGGGAGATTAAAATTTCTTTCCTGCAAAGCTATACAACTTAAAGTGGACTTTATTCACACAGGTATATCACCTAACTTCAATGAAACTTGTGTGAATGAAGTTTTGCAGGACTTGGCCTTGATTTCTTTCAAGTAGTCTTCTACTTAGTTGGAAAACACAACCCCTAAGATATGTTCCAGATTTAAAATATTCCTGATACAAAATGGCAAGTTTGTGTTAGGTGCATTTCTGTATTTCTGTAACATCCTTATACAACAAAACTCCTTTCAACATTAAAGTCTAAGTGATTTCCTCAAGTAATATTTGCTAATATTGAATAGCTATTCCTTCTCAGAACATCTCTAATTTCTTTACAAACCTAACTATCTCTGTGCAACACTATAATTTCAGAAGGCCTTGAAGTGCTGTTACATCTTGGAGAAACTTGACAACTGTTCCATAGAGAATTGCAATCTAAGTCGTCCAAGGCTACAAAAGTCCAGCTCACCCATTATATTAATTTTTTTAATGTCATGTAAAGGAGGAATACTAGTAGAAACTGGTCAATTTTGTCTACTTATTATTGAAGTAGCTTAGCTAAGGGGTGCTTGAGCTACCTGGTGAAGTCACAAGTTGGCATGACAACAAGCTCAGAGAGCCTAGAAATAGGAGAAAATGCATACAGTTCAAATCACCAGAATGTATTTTGTTTGGTTCACTTTAACAACATGGATGTAAGATTTTTTTTTCTGTACAGTATTTATTTGGACGTGAAAAAAAAAAAAAAAAAAAAGGACAGAAAAAAGAGATAACCTGGAAGAAATTACATTTGCAACATAGCCATTGGCACTCATAGCAGTATATAGAGCCACATCATTCACTATGGCACTCCTGATCATCCACATTATGCTCATATCCACACTAGGTGGGCTGAAAACAGGTGGCATCACTACATCCATTGGTTTTAACTAAATATTAAGCTATATCTGGTATGTAAACAATATTTTTTTCCATCAGTCACAATATAACCTGTTGCTTTCCTACCATGCTACCTTTATCTCTAACTCTAAAAAGAAGATGTGTTGGTGGGGCCAAGCAAATTCCTAATCATATTTTTTATCACTTCTGAGAACTGTAACTACAGATGCAAATAATAAGAGTTCATTGGACAGGCAGATTTCAGTAAAATTTTTTTCAGGATTCTCTGTGCATAAAATCCTCTATTGTCCTTCAGTAATTTCTTAGAAGCTCAACAGTAAACAAAAGCATGCATTGGAAAGTAGTCTCCCCAGAGACTTCTCCAGGATGAGCAGCCCCAACTCTCACAGTCTTCATAGGAAAGGGTTCCCAGCCCTTCTGATCATCTTCATGCACATTCTCTGGGTTTGGTCCCACAGATCCATGTCCTTCCCATACTGGGGGTCCCATAGCAGGATGTCATACACCAGCTAGGGTCTCAAACAATGGAGTAGAGGAACAGAAGCCCCTCCCTCAGCCTACTGCTTTAGTCATGCTGCTTTTGATGCAGACCAGGACACAGATGGCTTTCTGGGCTGCAAGCACATGTTGCCAGCTCATGTTGAACTGTCCATCAGCCAACACCCCCACTTGCACTTGGCCTTGCTGAACTTCATGAGGTGTTCACGGTCAAGCCTGTTGCAGTCCCCCTGGAAGGCATCCCTTCCCTCCAGCACATTGACTGCACGGCACAGCTTTGCACTGTCTTACCAAAATTGCTAAGGGTGCCATCATTATGTATTGAGGTAGAACATGTATGTACATACCCTGCTATAGAATATTATAAACCTACACCAATGTATGCACAATAAAATATAATGAACTTGATATATTCATAAGTTATTAAAATTGTATCTTTACATAATTTCAAAATTTTTTAAACAAGCTAAACCCCAATATTTTATTCACTTCTCACCAAGGTATTCTTTTGAACCGAACAGTACCTCACAATTTATACAAATGTATTATCTCCAAAATTGCTGAGGGTGCAGTCAATCCCATCATCCAGATTGCCAACAAAGATTTTAAATAGTGCTGGTCCCAATACCAATCCCCAAGGAGCATCAGTTAACACTAGTTTCGACTTGGCCATCAAGATGTTGACTAAAACTCTTACTGTCACCATCTAGTCCATTCCTTAGCCACTGAGTGGTCCACCTGTCAAATGCATGTCTTTCCAATTTAGAGACATGGATGTCATACAGAGCAGTATCAAATGCTCTGCACAAGTGCAGTGACTTCCATTATCCACCAACACTGCTACGCTGCTGTAGAAGGCCACCAAATTTGTTGGTTACAATTTGCCCCTAGTGAAGCCATGTTGGCTTGGAGGACATGATCCTTGAATACTAGCCAGCAGTCTCAGAATCCTCCAGGGCTTTGTCCCATGGCAATCGATCAAGAAGATCCTTGAAGGGATCCAAGACTGCTCTGCTGAAGCCCAAGGCAGAGAGCTTGTGGTGTGTCCTCCCCACTGCCCTGAGGGTCCTGAGCTCCATCATTTTGTGGTCACTTACAGCCAAGGCTGCACTTTTCACATTCCCCACCATCTCCTCCTTGTTGGCGGAACAAGATCCAACATAGCACCTCTCCTCAAAAGCCAAGATAAATGTTTGATTGCTTATTTCTGAGTCACATAAACATTCCTGCAGATTTTCAGAAATTTACCTCAAAACTGATTGGAGATGAAGAAAAATATTTATCCAATAAAACTGAAAAGTTTTCAATATCAACATTTACCCTTTTATTTTGTCATAATGGCAGACACAATAAATAGAATATCTCAAAAAATGAAAACACTTCAATTTAAAATGGGGAAATAAGGTGGTTTGTCTCTCTTCCAAATCAAAGTTTGAGTTTGCCATTTTAATTTCAAAGGAAATGTTTTGTTTTTCTATACCTTTCTTTCTGAGGTGAGTTTAGGTTTGGGTATTGGGGCGCTTTTTTGGGTTGGTTGGTTTTTGGTGATAAAAAGTTTTGATTTTCCAAACAGCTTTAAATGTCATTTCATTTGAAAGGCTGACAAGCAGGGACTTCCCCATAAAGGACTCAGTGTTGCTAAAGAGAAAATAAATAAATGAAAGCTTTCCTTATAAACTTAAATCTTTATATCTAGAAAGATTTCTAGGTTATTTTATTTTTTGTGTCTTTGTAAAGGGTTAAGACGTATTTCTCACAGTGATTGATACAAAGAAAAGACAGCAATAATTTGACATGAAACCTCAGACTACGCTTAAATTGTTTGATTCTGTAACAGCAAACAAGAATTTTATTAACATCTTATCCCTTGCTGGCCCCAAGATAGCCTCTTATCAACACAATACAACATAACAACGTCACAAAAGAGATTAGGACAGAAAAGGATATAAAAAATACTATATCATTTGTAATGGCAAGGGACTGAATGTTACAGTTCCTTTATGGAGAATCCAATCCCATTCTTGGTTTTGGGGTTTTTTTAATATTTTAAAAAGTCACAGATCTCTTGCCAAAATTATGCCTTTTCCTTCCCTTTTAAATCCTTTCACACCACTTGCAATACAATTCCTCACAGGCTGTCTTGGACACTAGTGTGTCATTCTGAAGTAGAATTAGAAAAATAATTGGTGAAATGTCCACAACCTTGAAAACACTTATTCCTGAATATATAAAAAAGAGAATATTTACTGAAAATCATGAAGCCTAAGTTCCTTGCTGGGCTGTGGTTGCAATAACTGCTGTGCCAGCCACTTAAGTGCGAAATTACTCGAGTATGTTCAGTGACAACTTAAATTGTAAAGGTGCAAAATTCACCTGAAAAAGTTCCCACAAAGATCTCACCTGAAACACACATGTACAATTCGATAGTTAGGGTTAGGGTTAGAGCACAGTATTGCAATGTGGCAATGACTCCTATGCTCCAGCAGCTTTACCAGGGAACTAAAAGGCCACCGCTGCTTGCAGTTACACTGTGAAACATGGCACAGGGCTTTTTTGGATAGGGTGTCTTTTGCCCATCCTGTGGAGGTATCATCTTCATATAAGGTAGGGTTATACATTGATGGAAAATTATTTCCATCACTGGACCTAAGTGTTTGTTTCTGTTATTGCTCATGGGCTACTTCACCCATCCTTCACTGCTGACATGAGTTGGGAAGAGCACATGTGTTGTATGTGGCAGGTTTGAGACTCAAGGCTCCTACATACAACACATCTTCTCACCACACAACCTCCATTTATTCAAGAGTCCTATGGGAAAAGTTCATTTGCTTTTTTTTCTTTTTCATATTCATATTTTTTCAGTTCACGTAATTAGCATGACTAAAGATTAATATTTTAAGCCTGCTAACAAGATACTGATTTTGAGTTTCACGGGAAAACTTAAATCCAGTATAGTCAGACTCCTGGAGCCTCAGCTGATGTTTAATAAGATTCTTTCCATGTCCCTTTTGTTAACTGCATCATGGACACCACACAGTATATCTGCATATGACCATACACAGCTGTGTATAATATTCTCAGAGAATGGATGTGGAGCTATAAGCTATGTATGCCGGTGCCACAGACTGAAGTACCATAGCGACAGTCAGGTCAGCTTTCAGTTGTCTTGGCAAGAGAGCTGAACCCTGTTGAGGTCCATGGGGCCATCACCAAATCTAGCTGGCTTCACACAAATGCAAGTCTGCACTACCTTTCCAACTAATTTCATTTTGATTTCTCTAAAAGCAGTTTTTGACCCTGCAGAGCACAGTAATCTGTCATGTCACTTACCAGCAGCAGTACAGAAAATGAATTGGAGTGCTAAATTTTCCAATTGAGAAGACAGACAAAAATGTGAATGTGAAAAAATCCAAAATAACTAATTAATTGCAGCACTTTCTTTCTGTCCCAGTTCTTCAAACTCCTGTTTGAAATAAGAGAACCCAGTGTCACTCCATACACAAGCAAAACACATATGAGCATACTTGTTTGCCTCAATGAAAGTTTTGTATGTTGTGTATAAGTGCTGTCTTATAAGTCAACAGAACAAAGGGGTATTTTTAAGTTCTGAAATATACCAAAAAAGTTTAGAACCACAGATTTCATGGGATTTATATGCACTTGATGTCCAACTTTCTATTATTTCTAAACTTTATTGAAGAATTATATTTTAAGCTCATGGTTTTAATGCTAAATCTTCAGTGTAGGCACATTTTTATGACTGCATGCTAATCCCTCCAGTGGGGTAAGATATTTTCACCATAACAGGGTGAATGGTGATGCCATTAAAACTAATGGGATTTAAGATACACAGATGCATGAACAGTTAATGTTGAAACAAATTTTGATTCTCATATATGAAATATATGCCATATAAATATTTGCGTCAGTAGTACGGCTGTAGGTGCTGCAGAATTTGAACTAAAGAAACAAGTCACACTGGGAGCAGCAAGATTATGACCATTTATCTCTGAGCAGCAGCTACTGAAATAGTTTAAGTTAACTTCTAAGTTTTTTCACACAGGTTAACGAAATCTCTTACCTTCCTCATTCAGTCCATTGAAGCATCACTAATACATCTGTAGGTACATTCACGCCAGCGGAGAAACCCTAAGGTGAGTTTGAGGCATCTCAAGCTTAATTTTAAGGGATGATCCTGTAACATCAAGAAACCTTGATAGGAGTTTTTGACCCATGGTGTTTTCTCAAAGTGCAATACAGTTTCTTCCAGGTTTCCCTTCAGATTTTACTTTAATCAGAATTTAATCAGAAACTAAAATTAGGAGTGAAAATGGGGCGAAAAAAGTGGTCAGGAACCTGAAATGGCAGAAGTCTGCAAGACTCTGTTTCATACTGAGAGACAATAGTTTATAATATGCAAAATTACATTGTTTAAGTCAAAGCTAGTTTTGCATTTTTAGGATTATAAAAAAATCCCAGTGTGAAACCACAAACTTCTGCCTTTTCTTTTTTTGGTTAGTTTCTTTTTTCTTTTTTTTTTTCTCTTTCTTGTAACTTAACAAATATCCTAGTGATTTAAACCATATTCTGTAAAAACAAGTTTCTCCCGTGCTGAGACCTTGTGTGCCAAGTTTCAGCACACAGCAAATTTTTATAGGCTGAGATATTAACCTCTCAAAACAGGAGCATGTAATGGAAACACTGTTAATCCCTTGACTACCAGGGCGTAGTGAGGCATTAACCTACTAGCTCTCAAAAATGAAAGGGTCCAGTTTCTGACCTCAGTTATAGTGGTCCACATTGAGAGGAACATCTTTATTTTCCAGTACTTTATATACCCTCAAAAAAATGTTTTCTTTTCTAAAACCACTGTTCCTGGGAGCGAAACTCTACAAATATGAAAAGTTAGATTTATGAAGTATAGCATGTCCCTGAAGGTAATTAAAAAGCTGCAGATAACTGTGAATGTGTAGTGGAGCTTTACAGAATCATACACACTTCCAGATTATGAACTAGCTGTGTTTGTACATGGTAACTGTCTCATTAGCTTTGAGATTATTAATATTATAGGGAAATTCCTACAACTGTCGGAAAAATAATTAGTGTTGTCTAATATGCAACATTTTTCTACAGCATTACTTTTTTGAATTAACTTCAGCGCTAGCTAAAATATTTGCCATCCCATAACCTAATAATTTTCCATTCAAATACAAGGTTCCTGCTTATAAACTGTTTCCGGTCTAGACTCTGATCCCAGCAGCACAAGAACATTGAAATGTAACAGGACTTAAAGGTAAATCATTTCTGGAAACAGTTTAATATGAAATATTAAGTGATTTACAACTTACTATGTGATTATCAACTCAGTGACACTAGACTGATGAGATCATGGTAGAACATCTAATGCAAGAATAAATAATAATTTAATAAATGGTAATGTATTTAGCACATACAGACAGTTACTAAGACACTCTAGGGCAAAAGTTGAAATACTTGATTTGTATGTTGTACATATGTCACCAATGTAGTCCTGAACACAAAGGTTGCCTCTGTGCTGCAATGCGGAGGTGTGACTCCAGTACGGACAGCTGTACCTGTTGTCATCTCTGTGCAGCCCACTCAGGCAACATGGAAGCAAAGACATGACAGCAGAGCCTTTGACCTCCCAAATAAGAACGTGGTTTCCACAGCTTCAGAACGCAGCTCACAGTGAAACTCACGCTTACACAAGTTACAGCCAAGTGTAGGCCCCTAAGTGAAGAAGCTGAGTTAGATATAGCATCTAACTAAGATTCCTACCTTGGACATCCATGTTCAGAGAAAAACTAAGCAAAGCAACTATAGCTGTTACCTTGAGCAGGCTAGACAGGATAAGTTTAGATTAGACATTAGAAAGTTCCTCTCTATGAGGGTGGTGAGACACTGGAACAGGTTGCCCAGAGAGGTGGTAGAGGCCTCATCCCTAGAGATATTCAAGGTCAGGCTTGATGGGACTCTGAACAACCTGATCTAGTGAAGATGTCCCTGCTCACTGCAGGTTGATTGGACTAGATGACCTTTGAAGTTCCCTTCCAACCCAACACACTCTATGATTCAATGATAGGTTAAAGGTGAAAGACATTGATACATTGTTAAAGGTGATTTTAGATTAGGTTCACCAAAATTTGCAACAGGATGCGATCAGTCCATGCACTGAATCCAAGCATATGCCTCACTTTGGACATCTTGCACCCACAAGGGAAAAAATCTTGAAGGATTCTAGCTTTTTTGGAAACATTCAGCCTCTTATAAAAAGTATAGAATGATCCAGTGTGTTATATTTGCACCAAGTGTATAATACTGCAGTGTGCATGCATATTGTATAGGATGTGTTATTATACGTGACATCTACTACACATGTAAAATACACATTTCAAACAAAAACTATTTCAGAGAAAGAGGACGGACATTCTCTGTTTCAAATTTTGATTAACATTTTCACACATGCATAAAAAGTTACAGTCTTTAGAGAAATACATTGAAACAAGCACTTTTCTGCAAAAATAATTGGTTTTGTGAATCAGATATTTCTAATTAAACAGCATTCATTACAATAAAGCTCTGGCAAGCCACAGCACTAACCCAAACATCCCTTCAGTCAGATGACACTGTGATACTATATGAGGAATTTGGACACTGGATCTTCCATTATTTTTTCGAAGAATAATGGCAGAAAACCTCCGCAATTAATTCCTTTGCTGGGTATGTTTATACATACATGCAGCTTCAGTAACAACTGAAGCTCAAAAAATTAAGCAAGTGAATAATGTGAATTATATATAATTCAAATAATATAATATATGAATAATATAAGTTAATCTGGAAATATAAAGATGAGTCCAAACCCAAACATCTTTGCCCGTGGTGCCCTCTAGAGAACCACTGACCACCATGAGTTAGGCACTAAGTTCAGCCCTACAGAGATGTCAGGTTTGCTGAGCTTCTGCCATGCTTTTAATAGAGTTGGCTGTAAAGTGATCAAAGGTATGAATTTAGGTGAGAGTTCTGTGAATTACAGTTTGTTATTTAGCTGCCCAAATTCAATTCTGTACCCTTAAATCCTGCTGTATCCAACTTCTGTGGCCAAAGAACACCAGAGCACACCAGGGGATTTTGTCATCTAAATCTTCCCAGCATGCCTCCAAACCCACACTCCCGCTTTCCTTTCCATGGAAAAAGGGCTGTGGGATGAGGGGATGGTACATGCCAGGATTTTAGCCTGTAATGGATACATGGTACAATGGCAGAGTGGGAAAGTTCTCAGTGTGTGCACATTCTGAACACGTGTAAGCTTCTAGCTCACGCCCTGCGGACAGCCTTAAAGAGGGGTCACATCACATCAACTCTCGGGGGGGAATAACATGTTTCCAGTATTTTTCTGTAGCAGCTGGCACATTCAGGGCACTACTGTAAAATAAATAAAAACCTTTCATAAACCGAGGTTGACACCCTGCTCCAAGCTCAAACTATTAAGTGTTTTGCTCTGCTTTTGCCTCAGAGGCAGAAATAAAGAGTGACAGATGCCACATGGCTAAAATTCCCTGGCCTTTGTCTCAGGCACATTAACATTATTAAAAACATCTAAACTTGGGGTTTCTTTGCTGTTGTTGTTTTGGTCTTTGCATTGTTATTTTGTTTGTTTCCTTATTCTACTCCAACCCATTGTTTTCACTTATTACCCACGCCACAAACAACAACCAGTGAAGTAGTATTTCAGCCCAGTGTACCAGTTCAGCATGCAAGGTTACCAAAAACAGGCTGCAATAGCTCGGATTTGCCTCTCCCAGCTTGAAAGACTAGGGAAACTTGTAGTTAAAAAAGGAGCATGTGTGGATGAGTGTTGTTGATACCGCAAGACCCCTCTGGAGGGTAGCTGAGTGCCCAGCTGCTGACAGCACACGTCTCCCCAGCACACCGTGCTCTGCCAGGTCCTGGGTACACAACTTCTGAAAGCACATACTTTTACAACTGTCTGCAGCAAGGGTCAAAGCATCCATTTTATTCTGAAAACATTTCAAGAAAAAAATGGTATTGTTCTTATTAATGTTGCTGTTACATTCTGATTTAAGCAGCTATTAAAAGACACCAGGTCCAGGTACTAATTGCTTAAATCCTATCTCAGACACATTGAAGAGTCTTTAAAACTGGGACTTGGGCAGCCAGCTTTCTCCCAGCAATTATTTTCCACCACTATACTCTGGGGTAGAGTGTGTCAGTCCTTTCCAAAAGCACCACCACACAACACATTTTGCCACAAGCAGACAAGGTCTTCACATTAAAATCTGCAACCCATTTCATAAAAGCATAAATGTAATTACTGTAAAGTTGCTTGCAAGCTCTTTATTTTGTTCTAAATATTTCACAACTCTGAGAATGCTACTAATAAAATGTTCGTGTTCAAAACATGACAGACTTTGCAATAGATGTAAAACAAGGAGAAAAATTATTTAGAAAATTTTTACTCATCCAGAGCAAACAATGCAATCTTTTTTTGCAGAAGAGTTTACAAGGAAGATATAAGGCACACAATACATTTCAACATTTTAATTTCAAGATCATAATAAAGAAACAACTCTGCAACTTAAACAAAGCATTCATTTTCTCTTGTTTGCTGAAATAAGTATTCACAGTGATGATAGAAGAACCTGCAGAACAAGATACATTGATTAGATTAGATATGCATGAACAGCAACAAAGATCAAACTTGAAACTAACACACATATCAGCTATAGAGAGCTATTTTTATCACCTTTGATTTATACTCAGCAATGAGACTCAATTATGAGAAACGGAAATATCAGTTAAGCAGGAGAAAAGTTTTATTAATGGGACAATAATGTTTTTCTTGCTGCTTGAGTTGTCCGTTTGTTTTCAGCCATAGTAAAGCATCTTTTGAATTTCACAGAGATATTGGGATCTCTAAATGAGATTTTTCCTCTGAACCACACACTACCAAACCCCCAGTGCTCTTTCTGCAAGTAGTAAATATTAGTGCTCAGTCACAACCTCACCCTGCTTTGCTGTCCTGGCTCAGCCCTTGCAGCCCAGCCCTGGGGAGGTGATAAGCTGACCCTGGAGTAGGTCACCCAGGGCTTTTGTACCTACAAACAAGACCACTGAGCTGGAAACCTCACCAAGAAGTGGAGCCATAAATATCTTCTAGTGACTGTAGAATCGCAAGGTTGTTTTCTTCCTGCTTTTTTTTCGGTTTTGCATTTTAGACAGTTGATGCTTCCACTCTCAAAACAGATTTTATCCTAATAAGGGCTTTTATTACTATTATTCACCTGTCATTACATGGCATTAGACAATTAAGTAGTATAGCCCAACTTTCAGAGTGAGGAACATTCCCATTTGCTTTCAAATGGGAATGAGAAGACAACATAAACAAAACATTTCATTAATATATAGAGCTTCAGCTTTATTTATTTAAAAAAAAATTAAGCATTGCCAAGACTGCCACCTACGCTTAAAAAACTTTGCTATGAAAACTCACTGGCATGAGCAAAAAGGAAAAAAAAATCTATGGGCATGAAACAGTCTTCAGTCACAGTTTGATTGCCAGGCGATTGACAAAATAATTTGTACCCGTCGATTTTCATGAAGGAAATTTTTACAATGGATTTGCCAAGCAGATTTTTAATTTTAATCAGTAATGAAAAAATGACAACATGGATCACAACAAGACATCAGCCGTTAAATGGGCTTTCGCGATTGCTGTCAGGACGACTCCATTAGGCAGCCATACCTTTGTGGGCATCAATCACGCTCTTCAAACTCTTGTACATCTTCGAGATTTAATTAGACATTTAAGTTCTTTACTAGCAATTTGCAAAACTGTCACTTACTAAAAGTGCAAGACACCAAAAAAAATTTAAGAGTGAGAAAGAGATTTCTTGTGAGCCCTAAAAGACTGTTTATCTAATTCCTGAGAGCAATTTTAAAGCCACCCATACCCTTTGTTGAGTCTGACCAACACCTTTGAAGGCTAATTGCTCCCACAGACCGAAACCAAGCATAGAAATGCCTCAGACACAGCTGCAAGCTGCCTTAAACTGCTGTGTTGCAGCGAGAGAAATACTGGGGAGGAAGGGTGGGCTCGTGCCTGTACATATTTGCTCAATGCTGCTTGCAGGCACATGTGGTTAAAAACGTTTTATCAACGTTCCAGAGGAACTGCTGCGCCTGGGCTGGAAAAGCTAACAAACGCTTGAAATCGCTTCCCTCTAAACCACCATCAACATCACCCCCTTGATGTTATTTGCAACAGAGGTGTGCACCAGGGCGCTGAGTTCTTGGGCCAGTGAGGGAACAGTTCCATAAAATGGAGCCCATCACAGCTGTCCTCTTCCAAACCCCATGCCTCTGTGCGAGTGTTACACTGCTGGGACTTTTCTGGAACAAACATGGAACTTTTTTAGTACTTCTTTGGGCTGTTTGGATGGGATCTTTACCACCATTTCAGCAAAAAAAAGTCTTCATAGGTTTTGAGATAAAGAAGGACAAGCTCTAGCTGTGAAAGTTTCAGGTTTTGGTGGATAACTTATTCTCCTCCTCCAGATTTCCAAAAGCAAAAGCTGCAGTCTCCTTTAAATGAACTTTGGCATACTGCATAGCATGAGAGTGATAAATATAAAAGGTGGATTGTGAAAATGCTGTTACTCACCAGTGAAAAATTTGCCCCAGGCAAAGATGTACAGTAGAAAGTTATTTTCAGGCCAAAGTTGGGTTTTTTTGTATTTTTCTCTTTGGCGGTGAAACAAGGGGGCAGATCTTCAGCACAATGAGCGAGTGCATCAAACTTCAGCCATTAGCACATTAGAGCTATTTATTAGTCACCAGTCTAAACTGATATGGGAACATTTTAATATTTTGCAATTATGCCCTCACAAAGATTACCTGTTCTCACCTGCATAAACTCCTCATCGCTTTACTGAGGGAGACAGATGACTCTGTCTTATTATTCAGGCAAAATTAGTTCCTTGCATTCCCAAGCAACCACAATCATTGTCATGGCAATTTTCACGACTTTCCTGGGTAAATATAGTACCCGTTTCACATCAGCGAAGGGTGAGCTGTGGCAGGGTGACAAGATGGAGGCAGTCATATATTTAGGAGCACTGGGCTGGCGGCCTGGGGAACAGGCACTGCACAGTGGGAGGGTAGTCAGGGCAGGCCCAGTGTTGGCTGAGCTTCCTCACTCCACCATTGGTCCCCACGCACTGGGGCTCTGGAGACCAGTGGTGAATCCAGGCTTGTGAGAGGCTCTCTCTGCCCCTCCCATGATTCATGAGGCACTCCTGCATGTACAGCTTCCCTGGTACTGGGGACATCAGCAGTGGTAGTGGCAGGGTGACAGGCATCAAGAAAATCAAAGGAGACATTTGGGCTCCAGGGGAGGAAGCCAGGGAGTTCCTCACAGTGCTCAGGGGGACGCGCCGCCCACGCCAGTCATTCTGGCCAGAGGAACAGAAAGCACAGAGAAGGGGGGAGGAGAAGGAAGAGGAGTCGTCCCTCCCACAGAAAGCAAACTGAATACAAGATGTGAGGAGGTCCTGCTTTGCACTGTCTGACCATGCAGCTGGCATGAACATGTGCCCAGTCAGCAGGTACATCAGGCAAATCAAGGAAAGCCAAAAGAATGTCAACAGCAGCAACTTTGAAGTTTTGTGGTCCCCACCAGTTCTGTAAGGCACTACTACTGAATTGCTTTGATTATTCATCAGTACCTCAGCACTTCTGAACTGGAGAGTGCAGGGATGACACGTGCATCACAGACCTGCACTTGCACCAGCCCACAGCAGGTACACAGCACACTGTCAGCCAGACCTACTGCAGAAAGAAACAGCAACATAGCAACAACACACTACAGCAATCTTCATCTTCTACGACCTTCCTACTTTCATAGCTAATTAACCTCTACATCACAGTTATGAGTCAGGTGTCTGGTAATAATGTCAATATAAATGACTTCTCAAATGAGAATACTAAGGCTAACAAGAAACATGATGCCAGAGACCAGAGCTCAAGTGCTACACCCCAAAGTTTGACTCCATCTCATTGCTGTTTCTATAAAGTACTTTACCTTTAAAAGGTGCAGTGCTTGTAAATAAATATGTGCTTGCAAGTGCTTTTTTTATATATAAAACCACTTTCTCCCTCTTTTCACATACATGCCTACACCGACACATACATATATTGTAAAATCTAGCATTCTTTGTATTGAAACTCTGCTCACTTCGGAACACATGGCTCTGCTACAATGGCCTTTACCAGGACAGAGAGGAGCAGGGCTGGAGAGAAGCATGGCCCTGCAGCCAGTGCAAGCAGGCCAAGGCCTGTGCTGCTTGGGTCATGTACAGCCATGGCCCTGCCGCCAGCCTGCAGCACGTGTGCCGAGAGGGCCTGTGCACTGATGAAGCAAGAATTACTTCCCAGCAGGAGCACCTGGAAAACTGAACCACCCTAATGCCTTCCAGCACTGCTACTTCAGCACTGTGTTTGCTCTGCTTTCCCAACACATGGCAGGTTCCCGCATGGCATTTTTCTGTCTGTTAAAGCATTAGGTGGAAAAGGCCAATTAGGTCACCTGGTCTATCCGACCCCCTTGCCAATACCTTCTCCAATTTCCTTATTCAAGGACTGCTTGGAAAAGGCTTCTTTTGACTCAATGGGTGGTTCATCTGAGTAAGTCTCTGACGTTTGTTCACCTGTGTTTGGTGACAAGAGGATGCAGACCGCAAAGCCAAATTTTGGTTCCAGGCCAGCAGGGTGTAACACAGAGGCCCCAGGAACACATTGTGAATCAACTGTTTCTCACAGGCTTTGGAGAAGTACTCCCACCTGCCCTAGACTGTCCATCTCCCAGCCCCACCACCCACCCATGACCCACACAGCATGAGGCGACCTTCCCCCTCTCTCGAACACCAAAATGCTGCCCAAGGGCACATCCGCGTGCAGAAATCACTAGGACTTTAGAGTCTTAGTTATTTTTTTTAAAGCTGTGTTTGGCTTTTCAGAGCCAAGTGCCCTGTTTTACAATGTGACATGAGTCAGATGTCTCTCGCAGTGCCCCATCTGAATATCTATAATCCTGTACGTTTAAATCCTGTCCTTCCAGCTTTGGGAACCTCAACACTTCCTATGTCTACACACTCTACAGGAAGTTAGTTCAGCCAGCAATGAGACAGGCCTGAAGAAAGAAAAGGTAATAATATCTACCAAAGATGCCCTTACAATTTCACCATGTCACACATTATTGATCTGAGAAGCACACTAATTTCAAAATACAAAAAATCTGTCCTTAAGTGCAAATTAAGCTGGTGCCTAGGATAAAACTTTGGTTTAGAAATTTGTCTCTTGGCTAGAAACTTCTACCTTATTGAAAGAAGTGGCTCGATTGGGAAATAGTCCACTTAAACCGAAATTGTCAATGCTGATAAAAATATTGTTTGAGCTCTTTTTTCAGAGTATCTGACACAAAACCCATTGAAGATAAGAGGGTTTTTTCACTGGTTTGGATGAACTTCATTCATGCAGCTCTTATCTCCTTGAAATTCTTAAGATATATTTATACCATTTTTTTTCTAATTTTTCAATCTTATAAGAATCAGGTTCATACAGTAAAATTCTAGTTCCTTCTTGTGGATTTTGCCATTTGCTTTACTAATGCAACCAAAATCTCATCCTTGGCCTCCAGCAATTTTTAATAAATCCACATTAGCAGATGAGCTTTATACTTCTGAGTGATGGGTGTAAACTAAATACTAAAAATATAAAAAGATCATACTTAGGCCAGCATTTAGCCTTAGCTAGATCAAGGAAAAGCTAAAGTAATTCAACAGATCTAAAATTTGCAGTTTTATGTAGAGTCTCAATGGAGATTGTGGTTTGTAACTTCCATACACAAAGTGGATGAAGTGGCTCTACATACATTATTTTCTCATCGCATCTACAGACCAGCAGTTATACTCATTTCAGTAAAAGTCACGATCATATGAATGTTAGTCCTGCAAAAACTGTTCCAAGGCAAACCTTGCTTCATTTTGGATGCTGTTGATAAAACAAAGCTCAGCAGAGGTGAGCTGAAAATTTGTATTGGATGTATTGACAGATTTGTTTTCGTTAGCTAATTCAGCCTATGAGAGAATGAGCAATAGCCACCTAACAGAATCCCACATCTCTAGATTAAAGATACGTTTACACTCAGTTAAGGCTCTCTGATTACTACCAGCTAATTTCTAATGACGCTGGGCTGTAATTTGCAGGTTTGCTTCAAGTCCAACTTCCTCCATCCTCAAAGCCAAGTGTTACATCAAATAAGCCTCAAAATTCCCACTTAATTTTGACTTCCACTTAACTCCTTGACTATCTGCCACTGCTCCCTCCCATTCCCACAGCTATTTATACAAACACACAGACATGTTCGTGCTCCGGTACCATTGGTAGCATAAAGATCTTTTGCTGAAAAGGGCCTTCTTTTGATGTAGAATGGCTGCAGCAGAATTTCTCCTTTCCCACAGGCTCTCCTGAAGTTTCCATTCATGTGAACCTAAAACCAGAAAAGAAAAAAAATCATAAAAGTGAAAAAGAAGCATTTAGGACTCTGGAACTGGTGAAAAATCCATGGCTTTGTGTTCAGGAAAACCCAAATCATTAGGTTTCCTGAAGCCTTTGGCAGTACCATGGGCAAAATATAGGACCAGATCCTTGGAGGATATTAATCAGCAGCTGCTTACCTCAGACTCATCTGGCCCATTATGATTTCTATGTATATTTTGCATCTAAGTAGCATTCATATCCAGAAGCATTCGACATGTTTTCTTTCCTATATTCCTTTTCTCTGGTTATCTGACTCGCTACCAAAACAAATAAACTAAAATAACCCTACACACATGTCTATTGTATCGTATCCACAAAGGATTCTGTTATTACATATGCAGAAGCGGAACTTCTAGAAAATAAAACACGAAACAGTTTGAGTCTCTAAGGCCAATTACAACTACTCTGATTTAAAAGGATTATAGAGAAGCAGGCTCTGTGCAATAATTTCCAGTCTAATTACAATTTACAAAGAATCTTCATTGTTGTCAAAAATATTTAATGTGCCTTGGCATTTAGCAAATAATCTAATTCGATTCCTTTTTTTTTTTTTTTGGTCACACAACATGATCACACACAATTCTCCAAGCTGTTTACAGTGAGCAAAATTATTCTTGCAGCAAGATAGCTAGAACCTTCTGAACCAGTAATCAAACATGATTGTGATTGCACTGAATTTTTAGTGCTGTCACAAGTGTGTACTTATTAATCGCACAACTATGAGAATAACTGAAAAGTCCCTAAGGTTTAGGAATAAAAATCACCATGAGAGCAAGAAAGAAAGTGAGAGAGAGAATGACCAGTCTTTAGTAGGATTATTTGCTGTCTAATAGAGGTCAGAACCCCAATACAGTTTAACAATATAACAGGCATACACCTAAATGGATATGTCAGTTTTTACAGTATTAAATTATTTAGCAGTAATTACCCCAGCATGTGGATACTATAAATGTAGGTCTTATAAGTATGAGAAAATAGTCTGCTTTGTTCATTCAAATTGATGGTTTGGCGGCCAGCTATAAAAGTACCGACAGTTGCCAGTATTCGATGTTGTATGCAAGCAAGAAATGAATAGAGACTTTCCCTCATGGAGGAAATTTTAAAACAAAGCTCAGGACTAATGATAAGGGTAAGTAAAAAAATGTGGAGAAGTGGAGAGCTCTCTTTTCACTGACCTGGAAAAGTATAGCCAGAGCACAGCAATGGGATTGAAGAGACATTCCAGTGTGCCGACAGAGACTCACAGTTTTGGCTCCAGAGAGCCCATGCTGAGTCTAACAACCCATTCTGTATTGGCTTTTCCGCTGAGATTTCCAGTACAGATGAGAGTTATGAAGATGAGTTTCAGAGGTGATAGGTCTGACTGGTTTGTACAAAGTAAAAATACCATCTATTTTTATGCACTGCTCAACCTTGATTCAAAGACCAACCGAAGAGAAGCTCCACTGACCAGAGATTAGCAGCTGAGACATCCACATTTCAGAGTATGTATGATGCAAGACTTATATTTGCAGCAAGGTCCTTTGGATTCTGCAGCAGCTTCCCTCAGTATCGTGATGTTGACATTTTAATTAATTAAATATAAATCTGAATTATGCAATTATTAAAGAGGCATCTACCTTGTTTACTTTGACACTAGCATCTTACCTTGAGGAATAGGAGATGTAGTTTGTGGTAACAAGATAAGCATTTTTTGAGTTGTTTCCCTTAAAAAGACAAACAGCAAACTAATGTGAATTCAGCTGATTCAACAAAATCCTAGATATTTAAATAGTGGTGGCATTTGTACATTCATCTTTACATTAGAGATTTACCAGCATTTAGGAAGAATTTCAAAATTCACATTGCTCAGCAGTTATTCCAGGTTGTCATCAGATTCAGGAAAACAGCACTACATCATTTTATACTCAATGTAATGTTCACTAACATGAAGGAGTCTTTATAGACTCTGTGATAAATTCCAGGTGTGTGAGCTAGGATCTGGATCCTTTGAAAAATAGGAAGAAAGTAGCTATGTGCTTCATTCAAATGAATGGCAGCTCTCTATAAGCAAACAGGTGAAATTAGATATTTCACAGCAGACTCAAAAATAAAGAACTTGGTTCTCTGACTCAGTATCATGATATTTGCATATATTACAAAACTTCTGCATACCAATTGTGTTGCAGATGCTAAATCATGCAGAAGAATCTTGTAACTCACAGATTCATTCAGCAGACAGGGAAGGGGTACATGTTTTTTTTAAAAAAAAATATTATAAACATAAAATAGATCATAGGCATTTTGTTGTTATGACAATTTGGCATCTTCTGAGCAAATGTATTTGCTTACTATATATACATCTTCAATCTGTCAAGTAATTGGACAACCATTGCCCTCTCCTCATATTATAAGTTTGATTAAAATGGCAGAGGCCAGATGCCCAGCTCACTCACAGATTCTTTAATTAGAGGGTCTCCTGAACCTCCGAACCACTTGAATGAAAAAAAAGAGCAATTAACACTTTTCCAGGGCTCCCTTCGTCCATCTGTCACCACACAGGTGAAGAAGAAAAAAAAAATAAAGAAAGAAAAGATGATAATGGATCCTTTCTCCAGAAAACACTGGATTCTTGAGTGTGCTCCTTTAGCCAGTCCATCAAAATTATCCCTCCCCCTGCTAAAGATGAAAAGCCTCTAGGTTTTCAAATATGCTAACTGCACAGTACATCGTCTAGGGGAGAAAAATCATGTGGAAGTTACAGAGACGGGCACAACATGTCTTTAATCACCCCTGTTTCCATCAGGCAAGAAAGCTTCACAAAGCTCGGTTGGCTAGATGCAAGGGCTTGACATGTGAGGGCATCCACTTCCCACCCCCATACTGCCCCCCCCAGCCATGCACAGTATCAAAATGAGATCTGTTATCAGCCCTAGTTAGATCATAATGAAATAATTG
The DNA here is from genome assembly GCA_013399135.1 of Heliornis fulica. Lineage (NCBI taxonomy): Eukaryota > Metazoa > Chordata > Aves > Gruiformes > Heliornithidae > Heliornis > Heliornis fulica. The sequence continues at coordinate 331,537 of VXBZ01007307.1, forward strand.
CAGGACTCAGCTGAGGGTGACTGCAGTGTAGTGAGGTGAATTAATTTTCCCACCACAGCAGGGCATGTCAGATCTGGCCACAAGCAGGTCAAGCCATTATTTTTTTGTGGGTGTGTGAAAGTGATTGACTGGATTGCTCCACTTTGGGAGGGTTTGGGGAAGAAAAACAAAGGTACATCTCAGTCCTGCTTTATCCTTTAAATAGCAGGCAAAGATGAAAGTAAAACGATTCATAAATTAACACAGAAAGAATCTTTTTATTCATGTTTAAAAAGAAATCTCATGCAACTTGTGCAACCTCAGAAATTTCATCGGGTATCTATAAAATACACATTTCAATCCACTCCACTGAAGACAGTGATTTTTTAATATATATTAGGGTTACAATAAGTTTATGGCTAAAATTTTCGCAATGTGAAACTTCTAATGATCAATATCACAGTTCCCACTCCCATAAATGGAACCACTCCACTGAAGATAAAACATTTAGTATGCCTCAGAGAGGTGTTTCAGATCCAATACTTTGCAACATTGTACTGGAGGCCAAACAGCACATTATGTGCTCAGTAAAGCTAACGAAATATCTGTCCAGTTTCCCCAGCTATTTGGGGTAGAGACAGTTCTGATTTTCAAAATTTCCTGTGTTCTCATAGGTTATGAAAATTGCTGATTTTGTGAATTTCAGTAAAAGCAAACTGCTTTCTATTCTGAAAGAGCTACACATTTTAATTCTGATTTTTCTCCTCAGAAGAAACTACCTGAAGTGAAAATAAAACTTCTACAAATGTTTTTCTCTGTATTCCATACCAAATTTTTACATGCTGTTAGCTCAGAATTTGCATCATCACTAATAAAAGTAAAATGTGAAGTCCTACTTCAAGTATTACTTGATAAATATTTTTGTGGGTTGGTTGATTTTGTGTTTTGTTATTTTTTTTAAAGTAGGTACTACTGAGGGAAAAACCCATCTGAGATATATGGTTGTGTTGTACAATTCTTCCAAGAATGGTGTTGTGAAGAAATCGTCTTCACTGAAGCCATCCTGAGTCTGCTTCGACTCACAGAAATCCCCTGGCAATTTCCATTGTGGCCATGAAGAGGAAACACAATGTCTTGCCTCAAGAAATGGAAAATGCTCATTGAAAAAGTTCACCAGCTCTTGCAAACTACTAGAGATGATTGCAAAGACGAGTACTTGGAGACCAGTGGAATCTTATAGAGGAATTAAATGAGGTAATTGAACAGTATGATTTTAATGTAAAACACTCAAGGCTGAAGTGTCTACTAAAAAACCAGCATTAGGAAGAAAAGACACCTGCACTACAAACCTTCAGGTTTCCCCTAATTTTCTGCTTGAATCTAGAACTAATGAGAAAAGTTACCTTCTATATTCATTTCCCGTCACTGGATGGAGGGGAGAGATGCATTTTCAGAGGTGACTTTGCTAATTCCTTCCTGTTTCTTTTTTCCCTTAGCACTTGGAAAAAAAGGCAGGAGATGAAGGGAGTAGTACTCAGCCGTCTCTTCCTAAAAATAAATGAGATTAAAAGAAGAAAATTGTGCAAATATCTATATAAACCCCAAGCTGTGCTTTCTTAATTACAGAGGAGGCAGAAACACCTCTAAAATACCCCTAGCAATTATGCACCCATCTTTCTTTTTAGCAGCTTTCCAGGTCCAGTCACCTCAGAGGCTCCAGTGCAGCCTCCTGACAAGCTGAGTGAGAACAATGTGATTATTTAGCACCAAGAGAATACAAAACCTAATACTACAGCACCTCAGCTGGAAAAAACACATTAAAAATACATCCCAGTTTTTACTGATATATGAACTGCAGGAGGAGGTATCAACTCTTCTTCCTCAAAGCAAAGGAAAAAGTGGACAGTGAAGGATGATTCAGACTTTCCAGGCCCAGTTTGTTTTGCTTCAGCCTAAGGTGCTGGCTCATTTTTACTCCTGATGCATGCAAACTGCCTAGTTAGAGACAGCATGTATTACCACCCCATGAGAAATTGTATGTCAAACCACTTTTAGAGACTATGCTTTCTCTGTAGTGTCTATTTTCTGGTTGGGTTTTGTATCTGTATGTATAATACATACATATGTATGTACATATGGGGGTTTGGTTTTTTTTTTTTTTCTTTCCTCACTGATGAGTCTGTCCATCTCTCATTAACCCCTGGGCTGCCACTCCCTGTCCCTCAAACACAGAAACCCCTCTGCTGCTGAGTACACTTTGAGGACACAGGAAAGTACTAGATCCTGTACCCAAGCACTGGTCCATGGAAAATCTTCTGGGCAGCTGTGACAGCAAAAGGGTCACAAAGAAAAGGTAAGGAGACAGCATCTTCTTGAGTGGGAAGGAATGAAACATACTGCAGCTGATGCCCACATCAAGTGTTTTCTGGTCTGTCATAAATCACAGAAACACAGAAGTGCTTGATGTTGTCTGAAGAGTTAAATTTTCTCTGTGCAGCCCAAAATTGAGGAAATAGAAGGTGTCCCTTTACTTATTCATAGTCCACCCTGAAATACCACTTCCAATTATGTTCCTCTGCTGTTTTCTGCTGCTTCCCATCGATGCTGCTCATGAGATGGAAACCTCCCCTACCTCTACAATCTGCTGACAAAGTACAATACAAGAGAGCTGTTCTCCAGGGTACACACCTGTGTTTTATCACACCACCTTGTCTCCCTTCCTCCTCCCTCCCACTGCCATCCTCTGATGTTGCATACATAGAATTTCCTTGGTCAGAGACTGTAGGACCTTCCAAGCAGAGAGACCTTGTCTTTTTGTACATTTGTAAAATGCTGATCCTTTCCCTAGAGTTCAGCCCTTCATTGCTCTTCCATCTTTTCAACAACACTGAGCCTTACTTTCTCTCTGACATAAAATTCCACTTTAAAAGTGCTTTGATACTGTTGTGGGTCTTGAAGCTCCAGTAGCAGCAAGGCAACATATTCTATAAATGGCATGAATGCTGATTGGTAATATAATGTGTTAATTGGCAATATCTGCCTTTAGTAGGCTCTGCAATATGTGTTATATCACACTGACTAGTTGCATACCCATGGTAGTAGGTATTAACTATTTTCAGGATAAATGCATGCTCCTTTGAAGGAAGCATGTGAATTTAGTAGTTTTGTTTAATTAACCTTTATGGCCTGTCAAAATCTGGAAAGTGAAGAAAGCATCCACTGAATGTGACATACTGTCAAAACCAGGCAAAGCAAGTATTGTCTCCCCTGCTCGATCTTCAGTTCCCTCAGAAACAAACCCCTGAGATAGTCATCTTACCGGTATTAAACTCCTGGCAACTCTGACCTGATCCAGAGCTCATAAAAGGCAATAAGAAGCTTCCCCAAACTTCACTGGTTTTCAAGTGCTTCACTGTGGCTCCTTTGGTCTGAGCAGTCAGACAGAATTCAGTTTCCCCCAGGACCACGCCAGATAAGAAAACTGTGACACACTCACTTAGGTTGTGGGTTTACTTTTCCTTTTTTCACCGGACTGGAGGTGTGTTTCCCTGAACATGGAGGGGACTTCTGTATCCAGTTTCTGCATCTAGAATTCACCATCCAGTACCACCAAACTCTGCAGCCGAGTCCCTCATTCCCACTCCAGCACCCCCAGCCCAGCTCACAGCTGCTCCTCATGGATTTTGGGTGGCTTTGCTGCTGAACATTCAACTGCAAACCCAGTATCCCATCCCCCATTTGCCACCAAGGAAATCCCCCTGCCTACATGCTCAGCTCTGACCTGGCATGTGCTGTCTGAAATCCCTCTATTGTCTCTGCCTTTTATTTTCTTCCTATTTAAAGAGGCTCAGTTGCTTCTTCTTGGGAGCATGAAAAGGAATGTTTGGCAAACCCCCTGATTTTAATGAGATCTATTATTGTCTTTGGATCAAAGGCTCACTTGATGACAGCTATTAGCACCTTTCACGATAACAGTAATTGAAAGGTGACCACAGGCATCTTCTGTTTACTCCTCCACCGTACCCCCACTTTTTTCCACCCAGACTGGAGTGAGTCTGTGGGCACATAACTTGACCAAGAATGAACCTGATGCATGTCTTCACTGTCAACAAAGGTGTAGGAGGGGGAAAAGGGAATCTCAGTATTATAATCCACATTATTTCCTTGCAAATTAAGGTGGAATGACAGCTTTAGTTTTCATCCTTCTGCAGGCACTGCTGCAATCTCTCACACAGACAGTTTTACCTAACTGGCATCCGATATAAACTAGAGCATTCAGTTCACCACAACAGTGTAGGAATATAATCTAGCACACATTTTTTACCTTGCCTGAACCACTATTATTGGGGGAAAATTGCTGTTTTTACTAGGTTGACTTGTTACACTTGAGAGAAGTCGGGAAGTCATCTCCATCCTTTCTTCTCTCCTTCCACATACACCCCTGACATAGCTGCTTTAATCTCGTGGGTGAAAGCAGAACAGAATTTAAAGTTTAAATTAGGATACTTCTGAGGGAAACAGCAGGTCAGAAACCTAGTCATTTAAATAAATAGCCAAATTTTACCTTACTCAGGACTGAGTTGATAATATCTAATTTATAATGCCAATATCACACAGTAGATTTTCCAGGCTGTCCAGTTGATAATCAGAATGGACTCCTGATAAGCAGTGCTTTATGTTAAAAACCATTAAACATGCTAACATCTTTATCTTCCAAATATCTACTAAGGCAGGCACAGAGGCACGTGGCTGAGCCTAACATCTTTGCAAGGTATTAACGTTGCACATAAACATTATTATAGGACTACCAAAGACGAAATAAGGAAAGTGAAACATTTGCACTATCTCCAAGAGCAATGATTTCATTCTGTCTGTTTGCATGACCTATAAAGAAATTTCACGTAACTATTCTTGTCAATCATGTTCAAATAGCTCAGCCCTGCCCTTTCTGTGTCACTCTGCCTTCTCTCCATTGTGCTCACAATCACTGCTGCCACCCTTACAGCTATTAAAGGAAAACATTAAACCACAAATTGTTAATTTCTGTAGTTATACATCCACTCTCTTCACTATTTCTTGGAACTACTGTGTATGTAGTTTATTTTTTTTTATAATGGTTTCCAATTAAATACCACTAATTCAGTCTTAACATCTCATTTTTTACTTAACTTGAAAGGCGACGAAGCAACTTATACACCAAATTAATTACGTCTATTATCACTTAAAGAAATCCACTTAATTCTGTCAAGCCTGGAGAATGATATAAAAATGTTGGTTTGATAATATTAACATCAACAACTTAAACTGTATTTAAACTGGGGAGGAAGAAAATAGAAATAATTAATTGCTCATCACAAATCTGCCCAATATGGAATGCCATGTGGTTCTGCTTTTCTAATAAATTAGTTTGCTTTCTCTGCACTATTCTTTGTGAGGTATATAAGTAGTTAAAGGAGCATATTGAAAAATGAACAATCAGGCTAATGAGGAAAGTAATTAAAAGTTATTAAAACCAGAGCCAAAATACCGAGGAAGATGTAGAAGTTTTGAAATATTGTCCCATGTGAGCAGGACCAGAAAATGTTCACCTTTCCCTTCTATTCTTCTGTTTGCATTCCTCCCCTAACAAATGAGAAACAATTTTATGATGAAAAATAAAACATCAAAGGAGAGGAACTGGGACAATCACATTGATTTAAGTGCTAAAGCCCATGAAGGGAAGAACACAATTCAGGCAGTCTCAGACCTCCGATGTTACAGTCTGTTACTTGCACTGTGATGAGTTTACTAGGGCTCTTCATGGGACTGGGTACATCTGAGCAGACCCTGGTCTCTTTGCATCACACTAGGGGCAAACATGGTAGGGAGCAGCCAGAACCCCTCCTCCCTACGCTCCACCTGGAGCACCTGGCAGCCAAAGGGTGAAGTGGACACTGGCATGGGTGGGTGTCACAGCAATCTAAACAGACAGAGCAGAAATGAATTTCACCACCAGAGATTAGCCAGCAAATTAAACTCAACCTCCCTGACAGAAAAGCACAGCGATCGAAAGTGCCTAACTCTGCACCATGCTCCTGAGAGCTGTCCCTGCCACCATGACTCTCCAACACGGGCTGCCCCAGCCTCACTGAACCCATAGATGGGGGACACCTGATATTTTGGCTGAGCAGAAGCCAGGAGGAGATGATGTACTGTAGGTGCAGCCACTTAGGGAAGGTATGAAACCTTAGTGAAAGCCATGTTCTGGAAAAGCTTCCTACTAAACAGAGAGCTAGATCCACCACGAGTGAAGTTCATTACCCCGCTTACCCAACGGGAGCAAAATTGACGTATGTGAAGTGGTGGTCCAAAGTCCTACGTTTATTCCTAGAGAAGAGTCTCATTTAGGTGTTCAGACTGTCCCCAAAAGCAAGCACTTTATGAGACGTGTTTGCAGAGTGGGGAAGCATTTACCTGACACCAAAAATTCTCCTCTTCACACACATTTTTTCCACTTTACCTTCTAAGATCTTGTTAGCCAGGTGCATATCATGACATGAGCTGGCTTCCAGGGTGATCTTTCTGAGACAAACTTTGCCATTTTGAAAGAACCAAAAATCCACATCAGAGTGAAGGGTAGAGATTTCAAATCTGAATATGGAAAGGACAATTCAAGCTACTGCAAACAACTGAAATACCTTGGTTAGAAGTACTGAGTGCAAAGAAGTCCAAGTACAGACACCTCTATCTCAGCTATGGCCCTACAACCAGAGCAGAGTGTCTGGGAGCCCTAAAACCTGCTACCATAGAGATGTGCCTGGCACCTGGAGCTGCAAGGGCACTGCAGAGCAGCAGAAGGGTCACATCAGTGGCAGGAATGAAGTCTGGGGCTGCCCCAGCCCAAATAGACTAAAGAGTGGACAGCAGAGAGGGAGCAATGAGGAGCCAGGCTGGTTTTGATGGAAATCTGCTTCACTGTCCAGTTTTGAAATTGTTTGGAAGTTATGTTAGAACAGGCCTGTTCTTTTGAAATGCCTCAGTGCCAGAAAATAAGTGTGTTTTTAACAGAATAAATGTTTCAGCACAAAATCTTTGACCAGATTCACAGAGCGGTGTCTGCTAAACATCCGCCTCAGCAGTCAATCTATAGGATATGAGAGTCTGCTTCAGCCAGAAAAATAAAAGCCATTTCTTAATTTGTGCTGTCACAGCTCATATCTTGTACCTTTAGAGGTCAACCCCCAGCACTTAGGCAAGACAGCAATCTGTAACAAGACCTCTGCTGATAACTGAAATCCAAGTGATTTCAGTCAAAAATCACTGATCCAAAGCTCAGAAAAGATGGCAAGAGGTTTTCTATCAGCTTCAGTATACACAAAGACCTTAATGAAGAGCATAGATGTTCCCAGACAGTTTTCACACATTCGTGACTGTTTTTCCACCCACTGAAAGGATTGATTTTATCTTGTATTGCTTGGGTCCAGCCATGAGATGTACTGATTGGAAAGATCTCAATGCATGAAGGAGGAACACCTGCTACATGGGGATGCCGAATTCTGCCCTGACTCAATCCCTGAGCTCCACTTCAGCATTGAAAGGGGGATATCATGCCTCCATTCTTTCCAATGCTAAATTCCCAAAGCAAAGTGGTATTTTCTACTGGCATAAAATGCCCCAGACGCATTTCCTAATGCCAAACTCCTCTCTTTTCCTGCCAGGCAGAGAAGGAAGGAGACATATCTAGGATGGTGTTTGAGGATATAATATCCATTTTGTCACCAAAACTACAGTGGCAAAGATTTCCTCAGAAGCTGTTTCAAATCAAAGCAGCAAAGCGGCATCTAACTCAAACGGAGAAAGGATGGACAGTAAATTCAACAGTCAATCTTCTACCAAGCAGATCCTGGAGTAGAAATCAGTCTTCTGCATCTTGTGTCCTTCTGTCAGCTTCTACCCTCAGGAAAGACAGTAAAGCTGAACAAAAATCTCCTATAACATAAAGCAATAGATGCGGATAATTTAATAACCACCTGGAGGACAAGAGATTTAAGCTCTTGGACCAGCAGTGAAAGCAAGCTGCAATGTCAAAGCCTTTTTCCTTGGCAAATGCCCAACGAGCAGCTATTTCTGATTTGCACACACAAAGTGTGTTTATATCTTTCATGCAAATTCCTATGCAAAAGAGGGGCTACACAGTAAAAATTACCCCTTGCCGCTTTCCCCCACCATCCCTGCTGGAGAGTGGAGCACGCTTGAGAGATCTTGTCCAGCTCCACTGGGAGACTTTGACGGGAACCCTTTTCTAGCACATGGTCCTAAGTGGTATCAAAAATAGTAATTCAGCCATCTCTAAGCAAACAAAAACAGAGTCTGTACAAGACAAGAGACTGCCAAATCTGAAGTGATGCATGTAACGTTTTTCTTTCAGGAAGAAGGGATTTTTTTTCTTTCATCTGTTTTTTGTTTGTTCATTTGGTTTCATTCATTTACAAGAGTCTCCTTTTAACCAAAGGGGGAAAAGTTGATGTTTATTTACATCCTCTCTGCATAATAAGGCCCTGGCCCTTACACACATATGTGTAGTCCCACTTAAATCAATGGGATTACTCGACTGAGGAAAGTTTAGTAAGTACCAAAGTCCTTGGAGGAACAAGGCATAAAACAGCTACCTATTGCAGTAACCCAAAAAAGCAGTTGTCTCCCTTTTTTCTTCATTTAATCCATAAAGTTGTGTTCTGCTCTGTCGTTAAATCAGCACAAAGTTATCACTGGAGTTAAGGAGGCGGCATCCAGTCTGATTTCCATGCTGCCCGACATGCAGCCCTTTGTTATAATCATCATAATAACATTAAATAAAAGATAAGGACCGCTGTCAAAAAGTTAATCATCAGAAGCTGGAAATCACATAGTGAATCTGTCAGTCGTCTGAACTGGACGGGGTCATGAAAATGAAAGGGAAAGAATGCGCAGTCCGCAGACGATGCTTACATGCTAATAAAAACCAGCCAGGCAAAAACATATATGCACAAGACTGAGCAATTTGTCACCCTGGGCTATCATGGCTGTTCCCCTGCCTATTGTAACAATGCCAGCATTCAAAATAGTCAGAAAGGAGCTTACAGGAGCTGAATGCCAGCACATGTGTTTTTCCAGCTGGAGCCGAGTCCTGGACCAGCTTCTGAATTCTAGTTTAAGTTTCTTACTCTCTCCCTCAAACAGGAAAAACACATAATGCAAAGACTGAAAGCCCTAAAATAAAAATGTTGAAGAGAAACTAATTCTGGAAAGGGTCCTAAAAACATAGCTGTGAATTTGGAAGTGTTAACCATCCCCCTGCTGCACACATACCTTCCCCTCCGTAGAGCCTCGCTGAGGCTCGCCTTTCTGCAGCTGGGAGCCTGGGGACAGCAGAACCCCAACACAGCACCCTCCTTGCCTTGCACCCACAGCCCAGCACACCCCAGGCCCTGACGAGGCTCTCGGGCTCGGAAGGGCTTTCTCAGTTTGCCTCAGCCCGGCGTTGAACACTGTACCTCTGAAAACTTTCAAATGCTTCAATCCTTTCACTGGTTTGGTTTTGCAGTATTAATAGAGCTTCGCTCTCAGCCCCCCGCCTTCTTCAGCAGGAACAGTTCAATGCTGTGCAAGTGCTTTTGTAGAAAAAAAAAAAAAAAAAAGAAGATAGTTTGAAACCCTCTCCAAAGTTTACAGTCATCTACTCCAGGCATAATCATTTCAAACTCTGCAGCACTTCACATTTGGTTAAAACCACTTCAGTTTAGAAGTGATTAGAGGTTGAAGATTTGCTGTTTAAAATTTAAATTAAACTGTTTAAAATTATTGGAACACTTCACACATTTAAAGCAAATAATTTTTTTTTATTTATTTATCTGTCTTTCCCAGTAGTTCCAGATTGTCAGTAGCAAACTGCAAAGCAGAAGCAGTTATAAAGAGGAACCAGAAGTCAGATTTAGTTTTTTGAATCCCAGTAAGTTACAGAGGAGAAAGTTGTGAAAAGGACTGTGTTTTCACAACAGCATGGAGAGCTGAAATAGCTGTAGATAGAGAGAAGCATGGGAATGGATAATAGTGTGTAGTATAAGGTTTGTGCTAAAATATTGCTTCAGATCATTTGCAGCCAAATTCCTTTATTTATAAAAAACCTTATGCCAGAGGCAAATATGCACACTATACTCCTTATACAATCTCATTTTAGTTTTATAAGGTTTCATATTTTAGTTAGGCAAATTAACTGAATGACAGTAACAAAAAATCCCCCTCTCCAAAATACTTATAGCTCTTTTTCTTCCCCTCCCACAGACACAGACAGCATCCCCAAACGTATGGCTCCTACAAATTCAGGTGGCACAGCGTCTTGTCTGTGTTTGACCTGCAAACTAACCCACTGCCTATTTCACAGACATCGACCCCGAGTTCCTCCCAAGAAGCACCAACGTCTGTGTCGAACTGCAGCTCCCAATTCCGGATAAGAACCGCACAGCACACCCGTACGTAATAAACCAGAGCTGGACCGCGACATTACACAGAGCATAGCCGCCCGCTTCCATATCGAAAGGTCTGACAAAGCAAACCGAAAAATAACATATTTCCTAGTTTACATCACTGCTAAAGCCAGGCAATCCCCACTCTCGGCTGGGCTGCGAGGGAGACGAGCAGCTTCTCAGACGGTTCGCAAACAAATCCCCGCTCCAGCTTTCCATCCCCCCGAGGCGAGGCGAGGCAGGGCAGGGCGTGGGGCCGAGCCCGCAGCCCAGGGCCGAGCTCCCCGCTCTCCCCGCGGCCCCGCTCCGCGCTGCTGCTCCTCTGCCGGAGCCTCCCGGCCCCGCTCCTCCGCCGAGCTGGTGGGGTGGCACCGGCCTTTGTGTACGCGTTCCCTGGGAGCGTGGGCTTGGTTTGTTTCTTCCTTCGGGGAAGGAGGTGGGAGAGAGGACGGCCCTCATATGTAAATCTTTAAGTGCCCCTAAAAGTACACTTATACGGACTTGGCGGCGGCTTTCATCGGTGTTCCTCTGGCTTCAGAGGTCACTGAAGGGCATTTATAGTTAGCAAAGGGTCGTTTAGAGCTGTTTCTTTGTAGTGTTTGGACTCGCTAATATCTCCACAGAAAAAGTAAAGAAACACAAAAGTGAGTGAAATTCAAACCCGAGCCACAGCATCTTGTTTAACAAACCCATCAAAAGCTGCTTTGATCCGTCCCTTGCACGTCCTTCCTATTATTAGCTAACAAACCACATTTTCTTACTAGGTTCATCTGCAGCTATGCAAGTATGTGAGAGATTAGATACGCAGGTTGTATTACATCAAGTCTTCACAGATGTGAATGCCCATCTAAAACAAACAACAACAAAAAAGGATTGGGGGGGTGGAGGGAGGCAGGAAAAAAAAAAAAGAAAGAAGAGGGTATTTTTTTTTCCAAGTACCCACAAGTAATACTCAACACTTGTACATTTGGTATTCAAATCTTTTATGATCTTTATTATTAAAACTTCCTACTTGCCACATGCCTTTTTAAGCAGTACTAGTCTTTGACACACACTGAAATCTACCCAGTGTGTTAAAGTTATTGAACTGTTGTGAGCTTCCTGACAACAGTGCTCTGCTAATGCCAGTTTTGATTCCACTGACATTAATCTTGGTAGGGCTGAGATGCTGTTAATACTCACTTCCTAAGCGAGGTAACCCCTTCAAAGGCTGACACACACCACCTCGCCTTGTTCATCAAATGTATAATCTTACTAAATGCTGTAATCTTAAATCCCAACCTAGAGTAACTAGCAGTGCTTACATTATCGTTTTTCTTTAAAGTTCATCTAAAGGGAGAAAAAAAATTATCTATTAAAGAATTGCAGATTTCAAAAACTCCACAATCAGAACTTAGGACCAACACCTTCTCCATATACTGCACCAAACTGCTTATTAAGCTTTAACATTAACACAGCCTAAGATTATTCCTGCCTTTCTGCCAGTCCACCCACACTTCAATGCACACAACACACATGAATCTTCCAGAAAGTCCCATTGAAATTTTAAGGAGCTCTTTTTTTTTTCCTAGTTGACAACTTTACATCCTCAAATTAAAAAGGGGGAATGTGGTTATAGCATATGATATAGAAGGAATTATAAAAATGGCCCTTCATTGCCAGTGCTACTCAATGACAGCTCATTTTCTTGTGCCAATAGGAAGAACAAGATTAGAAGTGACTAAATCTTACCCAGACTTCAGGCTGGTGAAAGTCAAGTTAAAGAAATAAGGCTCTCAGTCTCTGGAGGGCAAGGGTACCAGTCACTTGTTTCTTATGAACACTTGCTGACATGTGCACTAAGCATAATAATAATAATTTTATTTATAAAGTGCTCCCCCACTGAAATGCTTGGGGCATTGTACAATATTATAAAAGCAATTTAAAATACATTTTAAAACATAGGAAATAATGGACAACCCTTTAATAATAATGATTTTTATTTAGAAAATTATGATAAGAACTCTGGCCTAATATTAGGCACTATTATCAGCTATAGCACAGGAGAAAGAAAAAAAAAAGGAGAAGGGAGAAAAGAGAGGAAAGGAAGCGGGGGGGAGAAAAATAGAGAGAAAAAGAAAGGAAAGGAAAAAGGGAAAGCTAAAAAGAAAAAAAGGGAAAGAGAGGAAGGAGAGGAAGGAAGGAGAGGAANAGGAGAGGAGAGGAGAGGAGAGAAGAGAAGAGAAGAGAAGAGAAGAGAAGAGAAGAGAAGAGAAGAGAAGAGAAGAGAAGAGAAGAGAAGAGAAGAGAAGAGAAGAGAAGAGAAGAGAAGAGAAGAGAAGAGAAGAGAAGAGAAGAGAAGAGAAGAGAAGAGAAGAGAAGAGAAGAGAAGAGAAGAGAAGAGAAGAGAAGAGAAGAGAAGAGAAGAGAAGAGAAGAGAAGAGAAGAGAAGAGAAGAGAAGAGAAGAGAAGAGAAGAGAAGAGAAGAGAAGAGAAGAGAAGAGAAGAGAAGAGAAGAGAAGAGAAGAGAAGAGAAGAGAAGAGAAGAGAAGAGAAGAGAAGAGAAGAGAAGAGAAGAGAAGAGAAGAGAAGAGAAGAGAAGAGAAGAGAAGAGAAGAGAAGAGAAGAGAAGAGAAGAGAAGAGAAGAGAAGAGAAGAGAAGAGAAGAGAAGAGAAGAGAAGAGAAGAGAAGAGAAGAGAAGAGAAGAGAAGAGAAGAGAAGAGAAGAGAAGAGAAGAGAAGAGAAGAGAAGAGAAGAGAAGAGAAGAGAAGAGAAGAGAAGAGAAGAGAAGAGAAGAGAAGAGAAGAGAAGAGAAGAGAAGAGAAGAGAAGAGAAGAGAAGAGAAGAGAAGAGAAGAGAAGAGAAGAGAAGAGAAGAGAAGAGAAGAGAAGAGAAGAGAAGAGAAGAAAAATAAAATCTCCTGGGTTTGATGTATACATTTTAAGGGTCCTAAAGCATCTGGGTTTAAAAAATACACTCCAAGTAGGGCTGTTTCCCTATGTATAATGAAAATCACAAGGGAATAATATGACTAACACATTACAGTCAGGTAGTTAATTCTCAGCTCTTGTTAGCTGGCATTGATGCTTCAGTTTTCCAGACTACCTTGAGTTACTTCATTTCATAGCTTTCACTGTTGTGATATTTCTTACAATGTTAATGCAGAAGCTGTTACTTTTTTTTCCCTCTTTCATATATTTTATGTATGTAAAATTTTTAATTAATGTTTATTTAGGGATAAAAAGAAGAGGTTTTGCATCATGGGAATGGCCAAATTTTTCGCACATGCTAATCTGCTAGTGTCAGCAAAGTCACCCTGGGGATACATTGGCTCTATGAACCACACTATCATATAGAATTCCAACAACGGCTTCTCCTAGGGAATAAACGATAGAAACCAGACAGAGACCAGGAAGTTCAGGGTGGGCTGCTGGAAGATGCTTTGCCAGCACCTGGTGCGGGATGGCTTCTCCTGCGCAGTAACACTGGTGCACCTCTCGCACCGCCCGGAGTGAGACCCCAGCCAGACCCTGAGGCTGCAGCACTGCTCACAGTCTGGGACTCCGCACACAGCGGTGCAAAATGGGAGTTTTGCTTTTCTTCAGAGGGATTCTGCAAAGCAGGTTCAGAACCACCAACATTTTTAGCTAAGCAGAACTGGGAAGGTCAGGTAGAAAGACTCCCTTGCTAGGTACAATCAGAGAGCATAGATCAGATTCCTAATTAGGACTCTACTAATTGTTTTGAAAGGATGGATATACTTAACAAGAAACTTCTGCTGAATGTCCTTGTACACTGCACATTTCCTGTGTCATTAGTGTTTTTGCACCCACACTTAGAGATTAAGATTTTCAAGGAAGACTCTAAAATAGATTAATTTTAATAGAAGCTGCTAAATAACTCTCCAAATTTGCTTTGAAAATTTCAACAACAGTTTCAAGGAATGTATCTTGTCAGCCTGTACACTTCCAAGAGAAACTATTGTAGCTTTGCTTATATTTTGAACAACCCTGAGCAACTCCTCTTACTGAGCAAATACAAACACATTCAAATAGGATTGACTGGTCTCACATTCTCAAATGTGCATATGCACCCAACAGACTGGCACTTCTGCTTAGGAATACAACTGAAATTATTATAAACAACTCACCACAAGATTTTTAAGCCTTTTTCTGGGCTGGTTACACCTTTTCACTCAGTAGATTTACTTTGGTCTTTAAATTCTATTTTTCTCATTGAATTTCCTTATTGCATGCTCCTTTGCATGTTTCATTGCTCAGCATCACCATTCATTAATGTTTCAGCTGCTTTCTTTTGTCTGTTGCCCTTCTGTTAACATCAAGTTTCTTTGCTAGTCAAATAAGTTATCTCACTCTTTTATAATGTCTTGGATTCAGGTTTAAGAAAAAAAAATAAAAGCAGGAGGATACAAAATCTTCAAATGGCTTATTAGAATTCAGTATGACTGGCAAGTGTCATTTAAAAAAGAGATACTGCACCTTTAATAAATTTAATCCACGACTGATTACAGAGGAAGAAAGCTCTTTTTTAATCTTACAGGGCTGGAATATTGCAATAACTGTTCCATCTGATTTTAAAAATAAGATTTGCTAAAGGTCAACGTATCTCCTGGCCACATATGCAGCAACATTGAAATTTCCTTGGCCAGGGAATAAAAAGATTCTATCATTAAAAATAAAAGCGCAAGGACATCTTGCAAGCCCATAGGGTTTTTAGAAAGAGAAGGAGACATTTCGTTATCAACTAGCAATCATAAGATTTTTAAGCAATATCTCTAATCTGCTTCTCTTTCCCCCACCCCCGCTCCCCACAACCCCCCTTTCCTTTTCACATCAAGGTCTTTTTATCTTCCAATTTTGCATCTAAAGATGAGGTGAATGCCATTAGCTCAATTCAACCTCAAGTGTAGTCAGATGTGCCTGTGATTTCTGAAAAGCACTGTCTAAGGTCACATTAAAATGTATAAGAGCTTTTCTATTCCTGAGAAGGGGGCTTATTATCCATCCATGGTGTAAGGGAGTAATGTCAGTGGCCATAGACTGGGGTGAAAACAAAAGAGATACCAGGGTTTCAGGCTTTTGTCAGGGAACCTCTCTGCCTCCCTTTTATTGCTGTCTGAAGCCCTACAGATACTGCCACAGACTGTAAACTTGGGCAGCTCTGGGGGAGAGAAAAACAAGTTCAACAGGCTCAGACTCTCCTTTCCTGAACCCTCAACTTTAAGCTCTTAACTCTTCCCACAAAACTAACAGCGGAGAGCCCCGCTCGGCGCCCACGGAAGGGTTCTGTTCCACGGGTTTCCCAGCTGAGAACGCCACATTGGCCATGGCCGACAGAGCCTGGCCGAGACCGTGGCTTCCACTTCCCTTCCAGCACACCAGTGTCCTCAGAAACGAAACCTGGTAAATGTTCCTTGGGCTTAGAGTCAGGACAAGATTGGAGCTGCCAAAATTGGCAGCAACTTAGAGAGCTTCTTTTTTTTTAATTATTTAATTTTAAAAGGACTGTCAAGAAAAGTTAATGAGTGTTTACCTGGGCGTGATGTCCGTATTTTCCCGCAATTGAATTAAGGAGCTGTCACTCAGGGATAATGCGAGTCATCAGTAAAAAATATTACAGTATCAACAGTTCGCTGTTTTTCTTCTTCTTAGAAAAATATTTAATGGTCAAAAGGAAAAGTCAGTCACAGGGGGGTTTCAAAAACAGATATTCATGGCCTGTTTTAAAACAAATCTCAAATGTAATTGTATATTTTTTACTCAATTCCCATCTCAGACCTTTGCAAGTGATGTTATAGCCTTAAGTACCTTGTAGCTATCCCTTCAGGCCCATGTGCATGGCTGACTTACAGCAGTCTGATGTCTTTAAGAGACTGCAGGCATGCTCTTTCTACTGTACAACTCTGCGCTGAACTCCCATGACCTGGTACAGAAGGCAGACTCTCTTGGTGATCTACTGCTGAAGCTTCAGGTAGGCCTTTTCTGGAAAAACAAGGGACTATTTCCACAACTTCAACAGCTATTTGCCTCAAGGAATGGGCAAAGTAAAAGCATGAGACAGGTTTTTTTCTTCTTTTTTTTTTTTTTTTTAAACGGCAGGTCTGATTCATCTCGTCTCCGAAGCACATTAAACACAATCTAATTTATAAAGGGTGGGCCAAATGTATTCAGGGCATAATACTTCTGAATGTTGCACTAGGAGTTAATCTGACCCATAATTTTCCAGCTTGGTAAATTTTCCCATCTTACAACAGTGATGCCAGTTAAGTGACTCACTGTGATGAGATAATGTAGTGACTTAATTACCATTGTGAACAATGAAGTTACCGTGCAGTTTGTGTACCTTAAAATGGCACGCAAGCTAGTAAAGGTAATACCTGGCTTTACTGTGTACCAATGAGCTTATTAGAAGGAATAATAGATTGATATTTCTCTTTCTTTGGGAGTGGGGTTGATGGCTTCTGCAGTATTTTTTCATGGTGCTGCATATTTTCAAACCTTGCCTCTGAACTCATTAGCTTTTTCCCATGCAAGAGGCTGCCTGTGAAAAGGGAGCTAAGGCATGTTTGCAAACTCCAGGCAGCAACACAGGTCTGTAATGTAGTCTGCACAAGTGTCCTGGCGTGCAAGAAGTGTGCTCGTGCAAAGGAAACTTTGATATCTCTGAGGTGGTTTTTGCCTAGTAGACAACATGAGCTTGAGTAGCAATTGCTCTGTTTCTATGTGCCAACAACAACACAGTTGACATGTACAGGTGATCCCAGTATAGGTTTCACCTACCTGTATTTGCTACTACTAATAGCAATAAATATTCAGCATCCCAGGCTCCTAGTCTAGGTGAGGCAAAAACCTTCCTCAAGTTGCCCTGCCTAAAGATGATATCCAAAGCCAGACCAGTTCTAAGCATAGCAGAGACAAAGCATGCTCTTCTAATCCCTGTGGAAAAATAACAATGTGTTGCCTTTGTCCCTTCTTGAGAAAAGAATTGCCATCTGTTGGACAACACCCATTCCTGGCCTCATGTAGCAATAGTTATAAAAAATTAAGCTCTTAGTTTCATCACTGTATTTACCCTATTTATCATTTGGTTACATCAGTGTTGTCACTTTCCATCAACCCCATGGAGGACAGACAGCAGATGGCCCAGGTCTCCAGCCTTTAGCCTGGCCTCAGTGATGTCTAGAGGCCACTCCTGGACCTCAGTAGAGAGCACACCTGGTGCCTCTCAGTGGACTGGAAAACCTTCCTCCACAGACTCCAGCCAGCCTGGGATCAGAAGGATGATTTAAATGCATAACTTCAAATATAGTCAAAGTTGCAGTAGGATACTTGGTTAGTTTCCACACCCCACATGCCAAATACATCCTCTAAATTACTTCCTTATTTGTCATTTATGCACTTTTGAATTTTAATGAATAGTTCTCTTGTTCTTTGCCAAACTCCTATATTCATAGAAAGCTGGCATTTCACAAATATCAAAGAGTGCTGCTAAGTGAACCAACCTCAGAGGAGCTCAAGAATCATCATTCAAATTCCTTGTTAAAACAGGAAAACAGCTAAATGACATTTATCTGTTAAAATACAAATAATGTTTCTGCCTATCCCTTCGGTGATCCTGGACAGCCCAGGAATATCTCCCAGAGTGTTGGGGCTGCAATTTTGTTATGATGCCTTGAGCTCACCCTTCAAAATCTGTGGCAATATGAATCAGATTGGACTCACATTTTTCTGCTGTTCTTTTTAATAGGAAAGCTCATAGAGAAATTGACCCCTCTTCTTTCTCTTTTTTTTTTGGCAACCACTTGACAGTAGATCATCTTTCTTTTAGTAGCCCACATCACTGTTTCCACAGTAATACCACAGTTTTTCTACAGTAATACTGCAGAGCATGGACAGTAGCATACTTATAACTGCAGAAATGTGAAACATTCGGTTCATATTCATCTAGTTTTGTTCTATTTATTTACTTATTTAGAAGGAAGGGGTTTTTTTTCTGATAAGCAATCTCTGACTTAAGGAACAGTTATAATTTTGTTTAGGGAAGATGAAAGACCTCCTCAGAGATCAAGGAAAAGAAATAGGGAAAGAAACAAATCTGAAATCAACCCAGGTGAATTATATTTTTTTTTCTCAGAGCCTTCCAGTACAATACATTGGCAAAGAAAAGTTAAGACAGATATAAGACACTGATTGCTATGTTCTCCCATACTCAGAGAAAAAGATTTTAGAATCAAAGAGCATTCGGCTATCTTCCGTGACGAGAGGTGGCTGCTTTGCTTAGATGATCTCCACTAAAACAGAGAGAGTGACAACTTCTCAGGTACAAAACTGGCTTGTTATGTGGGCTTTAAAATAGGCTGAAAGGAGAAGCTTTTACTTAATCCACAGAATCTAGTGTGTGCTTTTAACACAGAAAATAAGACAGAAGTTGAGGCTCTGAAATAGAACATGAATAATAAAAGTACTAAAGTCATAAAGTCGCTTTATGTGAATGGAAATTCTGTATGGGAAACAAGCAAGAATAACTAGAAGTATCACTAAATAATGGAAAGTATGAGTGCAAGTGAAACCTTGTAAAATTATTCTCATAACCAGAATATCAGTACAGACAGGTTCAATTTATATAGAAGAGATGCAACGGGAAGAGACAGAGGAGGGATGGTTTTGTATGTGAAAAACATCTCCAATGCCAGCAGACGACAGTATGAAAATGGAGAATAGGGTAGTGAAATTCTTGGATAAAGACAAAAGGAATGAAAATCAAAGGGGAATCTACAGGAGGTAAACACTATAGATCACCAAGACTGGGGAAAAGCAAGAATAATAATTCTTGGACCAACTCTCAAGACACTTGTAACCACAGGATACCCTCCCCATTGGAGAGTTTAATTTCCCAGATATTTGCTGTGCAGCTAGAGCAAGATACAGGCTACATCAAAGAGATTTTTAAATTGTGTGGGAGACAGCTTCATAATCCTGACAGGAGAGATTCCAAACAGTGGAAAAGTCAACCTGGAAGTAATTCTTCCTCAGAGGCTTGAATTAATCATGTAGAAGCGACCACTAAAGAAACTTTGAACCACTTAGCTCCCATCTTCTTGTCCTGAGAGGAAGGGATCCGGCAGGGTTTACATTTTAAGCAGTCATATCCTGGGTAGGAATGTTGATTTAAACTCAGGTCTCTTGCCTTCAAATCAGTGACAAAGCAAACATTGATTTGGTTCTTTGATGCTGGCTTCATCTTCACATCGGTTCACTCTGAGGTAGGACTCTGCAGTACATGGTCAGTTCTGCACAAAAGGGAAGGATTCACCTACGAGATGTTACAAAGACACCGGCTGAGACACCAAACCTGAGTGCCAAATCACACTGCCTAATCAAGAGAGAGACATCTCCCCAAGGTGTTTCAACCTACCTAAGATCTGATTGCCCCGTGAATATGACTAGGCTTCTATGTGAAGCACCTTAGGCATCTACAGTTAGGGAGATTTAATCCACTGTTCGATCCTCATGTGGATGCTGTTATGCTCCCACTAAGAATATCTTTATGTGAAGCAGCTTACTCTGACGGTATCCATATGGAGAGCGGGTAGGAAATAGTTTCAGTGGTGCATACTGTAAGCTACTTTTCCTACCTAAAGAAGACTGACGGATATATTAAAATTCATCTGTGAGAAAGCAAGCTGTGAAATCTCAAAGGAGATCAGAAGCAACTGTCTTTAGGGTCTACATATAGTGCTCAGCCATTGCTTGACCACAGAATGGTGGTCTGGATTATATTGGTACCCTTTTTGCCTGTGGAGTTAGAAATAATGCTCTCAGGAAAGAAGGCTGAGGCAGGACAGTATCTTCTCTTGCAGAGCTCTTTCCATCTCTTTTCCAGTGACAGGCTGCTTCACTGTCTTCTTCTCAGTAGATTCACTTGCCCGTTTTCTACCTGTTTAAATTAGCATTTACTCAGTAAGAGTGAACAGAAATGAATTGTGCACCCTATTCCAGAGATCCTCTCGTGCCATATGCAATATCATTAATATTTTACTATTTCTACTAGCTATGTTTTAGCTGGGATTCCATTTGCCTTTTGACAGCCACATCATTGCCAATGGCTTAGGTACATCTCTACGCATTAGTCTGCAGTGTTTGAGAAGCAGACATTTGCCTTCTGTCTAAATGAGTTTCCTTTTTCTAGCAGAAATTCTTGTTATTGTTTTCTAAGTGAAGTACTTTGCACTTTGTACTACTAAATTTAAACCAATTTCTAGTACTAATACTCTCCAGACCGTTTGTATTTCTCCTTCCCCTAGCTTTTGGGAGCACAGAGCTGGTTATACAGTGATGATGGGCACTCTTACGGTTTCTTGTAACATGAAATCTGGGGTGAGCAGCAGAGCCCAGAATACAGAGAAAATTCTTCAGACAAATCAACAAAGCTCCTTTGATTCAGTTTTCACAAGGATGTGGTTCCAAATCTCTAGCATGTGTTCAAAAAATGTAGTCTAGTTAATGTGGAAGAAAATCCAAGTGCTATTGTTATTTTGAAGACTTAAAATTGTTATTCATGAAATGCACTGGGACACAAGAAATCTCATAAAGAGAAAGCAAACCAAAAAAAAACCAAATATGTAACATTTAAAATTAACTTGAAGATTTTTATCTTAGATGGAAAATAATTTTTCTACCATAGATTGGAGATGTTAATAAGTTTTCCCTTATGCAGACTAACTTGAAAAGAATACAAATGTCGTAATCTGGATTAAAATCATTTCTACTCTATTTCAGATATACATCTCATAATCAAGAACATCCAGGTACCCCTTTCATAGGCACTGCTATATTCCCCAGGGGTTTTCCATGCTGAAGTTAACTTATGCAGGTAGAAAATTTAAACACAGTGAGACTTGGAGCACCAACATGCAGGGCAGGAATCTGTATACTTGAAAAATGGATGAACTCATTTTAAAACTGATTTTGCTAGATGCACGCTCTCTCTCAAGGGCTGTCTCTTGCCTCTCCTGGGTTCTCAGAGCTCTCTGTGAGTTCAGAGTTACAGCTCCTTACTGGATAATCACCAAGGCAGCTTGTGATAAGTATCACGCACAATGATGGAAGCGGTTCAGAGTTTCTGGAGGTAAGGTAAATAGGCTTCCATTAATTGGAAAGAGCACTCTTTAATTACTTTTCTAGCCTGGACTAGCCTATTCTAATATATATCGTAATTCAGAATACAATATACTAACTAATGTCTACAGAATTTTCATTACAAAGGGTGAAGAGCTAATACTTTTGGAGCCAAAGGTAGTTATGCCATTGATTTTAACAAGGTCAAGAATTCACCACAGATAGATAAACCTATTCTTGACTAGCACTATGTGCTTTTGTGAGTAAGAGCAAGTCACTTCTCCAGGCTCCTGTGGTCTCTCCCACAGTTTGTTTTCATACTGAAGCCCATTAGCATAGGGACTGTCTTCCAGATATATTTGACTGGATCTGAGAGGGTGGGAAGAGCAGCACAGAGATGGTAAAAACAAAACAAAACAAAAAATCTAGCATAAGACAAGATTTTTATGGGCCAGACACATAGGAACATAAACCCCATCCTGGGTCAGACAGCAATGAGCACACTGATGGATGCTGGGGGAAGTGGCTGAGATGGAGCTTCAGGCTGGGATTTATCTCCAGTTTAGCTTCCCAGCTTCCCTCAATCAGCTTTAAAGACCGCAAGAAGCAGAGTTTATATCTGAAACATATTGTTTAACACCACCTCCAGACTTCAGTGAGGATATCTAATTCTTTTTCTAATTCATATTTACTTCTCACTTTGACTATATTCTATTGCCCATTTTGACTATGCACTGGGAAAAAAAAAAGAAAAAAAAAGGATTTTGTTTGGTTTAAACCTAATCATTTCACTGGACTGTGAAAAACAGAGCTTAATCCTTTCTTAATCACATTCTCTGCACAATTAGTTGTATCAAAGATTTCTGTCATATCCTCTCAGAAGTTCTTTTGCAACTAAAAAGTCCAACTC
Organism: Heliornis fulica; assembly: GCA_013399135.1. Lineage (NCBI taxonomy): Eukaryota > Metazoa > Chordata > Aves > Gruiformes > Heliornithidae > Heliornis > Heliornis fulica. Next base: position 354,025 of record VXBZ01007307.1, read on the forward strand.
TTTCCAGTCCATAGTGTACGGAAGGTATCTCTGCATCTGGTCAGAGACATAACATTTCTCCACACAGCCTCCAGGTACCTTTGTCTCATGAGATAGGATAGCCATAACTGCATTCAGTATTTAAGACACTGTAATGTCATGAACACACATAATAACATAATGATGGTTTCAATTTTTTCCTCTATTCTTTACCTAATTGTTCTTAATATTCCCTTTGCATTTCTTGAACTGCTCCTTTCGAACTTATCTCCCAAATGATTTCAACATCTCTGCACACTCATATCATCCTGTCCGTAGACATGTAGACATGAACAGACAAGGATTTCAGGAGGGATTCCTCCTTCTATGCAACTACTTAGCAGTTACCACCACTGAATTTCATTTGACGTCTTAAAACACAGTCTCTCTGGATCATAGGATACTTCAATCAAAGCTACTAAATGAATGCTAGTCAAAAGTTAATTTGGATAGATTAAACTTTTTTATAATTTTCCTTTATAATATTAGATACTATTGTAACCAACTCAACTCCATGATATTCAGGAGTCTGACAAGGTTGCAGACTCTCATTAGAGTTCCCATTTGTCACGTTTTAACCCCAGCTGGCAATTAAACCCCACCCTTGGTCACTCTCCCCAGTGGGATGGGGGAGAGAATCAGAAGAATAAAAGTGAGAAAACTTGTAAGTTGAGATAAAAAAAAGTTTAATAGGTGAAGCAAAAGCCATGCACCCAAGCAAAGCAAACCCAGGAATTCATTCCCCCCTTCCTGGGGGCAGGCAGGTGTTTAGCCATCCCCAGGAAAGCAGGGATCAATCATGCATAACAGTGGCTTGGGAAGACAAACTCCATCACTCGGAACATGTCCCCATCCTCCTACTCCCCCAGCTCTATATGCTGACTGAGCATGACTCCATATGGTCTGGGATATCCCTTGGGGCAGGTGGGGTCAGCTGTCCCGGCTGTGTCCCCTTCCAACTCCTTGTGCACCCCCAGCCTGCTCGCTGGTGGGGTGGGGTAAGGAGCAGCAAAGGCCTTGTCTCTGTGTAAGTACTGCTCAGCAGGGACTAGAACATCCCTGTGTCACCAACACCATCTGCAGCACAAATCCAAACCACAGCCCCATACCATACTCTGTCCAAGGAAAACTGGCACACCATTGAAAATAAGAAGTAATATTGATGGCACAATAGATCATACTGATGCAGCCTTATAGAAGCAGACAGCATACAAGAAGACACAGTTGATGCTCCATGTGGCAATTACAGAATTTAGCTGTAGCACTTCGGTTGAATACTTGTACCATCTCCTAATTAAATTATTCCACTTCACAGGACAGCCATATAGTCCTCTGATTGAGTAAATAAAGGACTGTACAAACTTCCATCATCTTCACAAAGTATTTTTTTTCCTTTCCCCATTTCCTTTTGGTTTTAGATGATCCCTCTGCTTTTACACCTATCATAGGGTAGGAAATATTAGAAGGGAAGACAATTCTGAAAAATAGGCAACATGAGATATTATAGAACTCAGCATCCCTGTGGTACATCTATTTTCAAAAAAAACCACCCCAAGATATACTTAATTATAGGTTCGATTTCTCCTTTTTCTGATTAAGTAAAACTTCCATTCTTTTAAAAAAAAAATAGGATATTTTTATAAAATATCCGTGATAACTGAAGGAGAATATTCTTCCAGAACTGCGCTAAGAAGGGAATAATTTATTAAGTAATGGCAGGAGATTGATGCCACCCCTCCACTGCAAAGGCTACCAGCCAAAGAGTAACACACGGCTACAGTTTTACAGGATGATTTTTGTAGACCTGTGGCAATACTAAAAAACCCTGGTTGCTACTTGCACTGCCAAGAGAGCAGGAGCTTTTCTGTCATTTTATTATATTTATAAAGATATATTCTAAACTAACATATAAATACATTATTTTTTACAAAGAAAGGTATAATGACATACACATAAAACCTATGGTTATGCTTTAATATATGAATAAGTCTATAGGTATTCTATAGGGCCTATGTAAATACTTGGGCAATTATCTGCTGTATGTCAGGCACTAGAGGAGTTGTGCACATGATGTCCTATTATTAAATAGTTTTATATGGAACACCTCAAATTTTCAGTTAGTGGAAAATCATGAAGAGATCATAGCTATTCGGAAACTATCAACATATATGGCATTCCATAAGGCTTTTACTTTAGCATGAAAAAAAAGTGAACCAAATTCACCTCTTCCAGAATATCCCTGAATTAGAGTATGAGTGAACTGCCATAGCTTTTCCTATGCTTACACATCACAAAAGGTTCAGAGCTTACTCACAGTTTTATTTTAAAACATTCCTCGTGTGCTATTTAGGATGCATCAGTAATTGTAACTTTTAGTGTGTAGCCTGGGACCAGCTTTTGCAAATTTGCAAATTTACCTTGTAAATCTGGAGAACCCCAAAATTAGGTTCTCCTCCTCTGTTTACAGAAGAGAAACAACACATGTGGTTTACAGAATGTTTCCCCGGAAGGAGAACGCTAAGTATCTGAGTAATGCTTGAGATTTACAAACTAAAGCCTACAAAAGTGGTTTTCCGAGAGTAGCAATGATTAACACAACCCGTCAGAGCTTTATTTATTAGTTGGGCTCTCTGTGCCAACTCCAACCACAGAGTTGGAGGCATGAGCATGCGTGCACTCAAACACACGCGTGCACATGCACACACAATGCACTTGTTGTTGCAACATGCTGTTAAGAAATTTCCTTCCTTTCCTATAGAAAACATACACAAGGCTATCCCACTCTCCCTCCAGCACAGCAGGACTCTTCAGGCTCAGAATTTGTGCAATTCTGAAATTTGAACCGGAGGTTTTCTTCATTCTATGCAGATCAAAGGCAAACAGGGGAGAAAAAAAAAAAAAAGAAAATTATGCCTCATATACAATGCAAGGGCCTCTTCATTTCTAAGTTATGCAGATGACCCCTCTGCAAAAATAACAATCTCTAGGAACTTGGAAGAAGAAACTGTAGTCCCAGTTGCTTTGACCTAAATAAAGTGTCTGTGTAATTATCTTCAACAGGGCTTGCCAAAACATCATTTTATACTGTTCAAATGCATATTCTAAGAGGGGATGGAAATTTGAGGGACAGGATGGCAAGCAAAGTACATTTTATTTCTCTGAACAATTAGAAAGATTATAATAATACAGCAAATACTGTGCATCCTGCCACTATGTGCCATCTTCCATCCCAAAGGATCTCAAAGGGACTTGTCACTAATTCCATTTTTCTCGTTCCAAAAAATAACATGTCAACCTTTAACTATTTTGTTCCATACAGCACAATACATACTTATATTTCCTACCTCCTTTTTCATTCTCATGAAACCACCAATGTGCATTTGTTTGGTTTTTTTTTCTCCAGTAACTTGGGATTCCACATAGTCTTGATAAACAGGCATATTCGTTAAAAATACAAGCCAAATTTTTCTCATAAATCACACCTTCCTTCTTCATTGCAGACATTTTGCAAATGTTTTACTCAGATATTGGAGATGATTAGGCAATTTTATATTTAGAAATGCAATAAGAAAGCCTATATAATAAAAAGGATTTGCATGGAAACAAAATCTCAGTTTAGTGCATGAAAACCAAGGAAAAGAGAAGTGAGAATTTATTTCTTTTGATGAGTTTTCTTTAAGAACTGAACTTTTGATCAAAATGTCCATTGAACAAACTAACAAACAAAGTAATCAACTTATAATTCATTACACTGGAAAATGTGATTTTCAGGATGATGTAAATGTTCAATACCATAACATCTTTTTTTCATGATAGAAGTACAGATTGATTTTTGAGACACACACCCCCAAAAGCTGCCTGAAACAGAGGATATGTCAAAAAATAGGAGAACCATATTCAACACTCAAAAAATGTTTTGCAAATTTTTAATAATACCTGATGTCCTAATTCAGAAAAATAGGAAAGAAAAAAAAGTAGAAGTATTATATCATGCTTTCTCCTCATTATCTTACGCTGACGTTTCTCTAATCCGACAAATTAAATTTAAGAATCTTTAGGACTTAACTGTTTGTAACTTCGAGAGGGATTTTTATAGACAGAAAATTATTCCCTGACTTGGAGTCTGGCCAGGGCACTGCAGAGAGAATCATCTTGAGGAAAAGAGGTCTGGTCAAAATAAGGGATATGCTCATGCTAAACCATTTAATATAAACCCCTCCTCCTGGAAACTAGACGAACTGTCAGACACTACCACAGTGACCATCCCAAACAAAACAGTAAAGCATTTCATCACGGATGTTATCCCACACTGTGTAATTTCAGACAATAGACACTACTTTGGTTGCAATAAGTTTGAGCAATTTACCAGGAAATGTGAAAGCTGGTCAAGTAGAGAAAGGAAAACATTTCCAGCCTATTGCAGAAAACCTCAATGAGAAGAAAAATAGAGGGAAAGGATCTCTCCCACAGAAGACCTTTCTACACTGATATCTAGAGGCATGCCAATAGTCCCTGTGTTGTTAGAGCTTTATTAGAGCCAACAGTGCAAGTAAAAGTAAGACAAAACTGAGACTTCCAAAGTTCAAAGCATACAATAGCAGATGATGAACTAGCAGCATCTCAAAACTACCATCAGGAGACCCTGTTGGGATCAAATGTAATCTCAGGAGAAATAATATATTTGTGAGGAAGATACGTGTGTTGATCAGATAAAGCTTCAATCATGTACCACAGCAGTGTCTGAGCATATTATTCACAAATATCACAGATACACTCTTATTACAAACTCAGGACATTAACATGAAGGTGGTACTGAGACTCAATCAGCAGGATGTGGAAAGGAACATAGCAGACAACCAACCAATAAACATCAGAACAGCCTTTCAAAACACCCTGCTAACAGAAGTACCGAGTACAAGCCAGTCTCTTATCATCACAAGAATAAATTGCATTGGCACCAACATCAAGATGCCTGCAAGGTAAACACAAGACTTTGTACAATCCTGGCATGAAAAAAAAATTACTCTCTTAAACCCAGAAGAAAACACCTTAATTCTCCAAGTGAGTTGGAAGCTCACAAAAACTAGAAGAAAGCCCTTGGTGTGAAACAGTGCTAAGTTATATAATTGATGAGAATTTTAAGTGTATAAGCAAGCTCTGCTAACCACATTCAATGGTGCTATTTTAAGTGCGCTAAAAAGCACATTACGAAAGGTGGCTTCCCAAGAAGGAATATTGTGTTTTGATAGGTTGCTTATGTGATACATTTAAGTAAGATATCTTCAAAAACTCCGTTTTCAAGCAGTGCCTCATGAGAGAGGATGTTATGCTTATAGCAAGGACTAAAACCTGAACTACGCACTGCTTCGGCTCTCTTTTTGTGCTTGAACATCAAACACCAAGGACATCACTTCACCTTTTTAGCTCACCCAATAACCTTTGACACTTCCTTTCAGGGAAGTATAACTTCTAGGTGCTGCCTCTACTCCTTTCTTCCCATGAGTGCAGTAAAGATGAAGCTACTAATGTCCTTCAAACGAAATGACAACAGCTGTAAAAGAGAAGGCATTGTCTGGGGTTCTGAAGAGACATGTTACTTGTCACCTTCTGTGCTACCTGTTAGTGCTGTGATGACTTATTGCTTTTTTTCTCTTTAAAGTGGATTTCACTTTTTCTCTAGCAGCTCCTTTGGCTTCTGCAGGCCTTTGTTTTGTTGTTTATTTCGGTTTTATCTGCAAGAACAATGCGTGCTGTTTTTCCCATAGCGTTTTTGTACACTGTGACCCAAAATCTAACACTTCCATTTCTTATTATCTAGAACAGAAAATTCCAATATTTTGAATTAACTTTGCTGTTGAGACCAACCTCCGCCCAGCATAGGAACAATCACACAGCATGCCTGCATGCCGCATTGTGCACAGACATGAATGCTCTGCCGGTGTGCTAAGCCAACCTCGCTCCACTGAGCCACAGTTAGCAAAGCATCAAACCTGACATAATAAGTCCAGCTGATAATGAACCCAAATATGGTGGCAGCGAGGAGACAGAAGACTATCCCACTGCTTATGATGTCCCATTTTTTGCAGCTCAGCAGGGTTAGATCCTCTGACATGTCAAATGAGTGTGCAGCTCACACTCAAGGCATCCACTTCCAACATGAAGCCAAGCCAATGGATTCATTTCATGTATCTACAGCCACTAAATATTTGCAGTGAGCTAAAACACACATTCAGATTATGGTTTCCCCTGCTAAGACTCACGTTTAAATAATTTTCAACTTTCATTTTAATTATGTGCCATAGAGTCCACTTTCCAGATTGAATCTTTACACCAGGCAGATTTGATCTATGCTAGAACAGCATGTCTCATTTCAGCAGGTATCTGGTTGGAGATGTTGCCCAGAGAGCCAGCTGTCTTCTGCAGGAGAGGATGAAACACAAGAGAACAAAACCAAGGGGCTGAGGACTGCAGTACAAGCAAGCATGGTGAGTAGATTTGGATATGCATGGTGTGCCTGTCCAGCAGCATACTGTGAGCAGAGCCTCTGATCCAGGCAGCAAAGTCAGCTTGCAATGGGAGAGCACCCGGAGCCAATCTCAGCCTTCTGAGGCAAGAATCTCCCCTGTCAGAAAGACAAGCAAGGAAGCTGCTGCAGATGCCCTAAATTGTCCCATCCCTTTCGAGCAATGTAAATAATGTGAGAGGGATCAGCTAAGGAAGTGAAGGAGACAGGCAGCTCCTGTGCTAAGCAATAACCCTGTCCAGCCTTCCCATTACACATCTCCCCAGACCTCACCCCAAGTGAGGCAGCACTCAGTGGGACAAAGAAACCCATTAACTGTTTTCCCTGAATATTTCTCAAACATCTCTTGCTCAGTGAACTACTCTTCTGTACATCCTGAAAAATCACAGTCAGATTATAAGAATTTGTAAAAAGCATCACATTCAACAATCTCTATGGTGTTGTTATGATGGTTGAAGATTGGTGTTTGATGGTGATGGGCACCAAATTAAAAAAATACCCCGAATCATTTCAGTTCTCCCTGTGTGATTTACGTGAGACTGTATCAAATGACAGCTGTTGGTTGAAGTTTAATTTCCAGAATGATTCTCTTCATAGCTCCACTTCCAAAAAGCCACTAAGAAATTTGTTTTCTTCACTGAAAGCTCCTGATTTTGGGAAGTATTGAAATTGTTTATTATTAATCCCTCTGTGTGAAAATTACCTCCCAGAGGCAAGTAGTCACAGCAGGTACCAACAATATGCACCTACGAACTTCCAGTCACTCACTTCTTCAACAGGACGGAAGAATTTCCTCCTTTGGTCACAATTTTTTTCTCTCTCTGCCTATCTATAGTTTTCTCTGTTGGGAAAGTGATATTTGCTGTCATAGCTTCAGCCTCACTATGTAAGTTAAAAACATGCCCTGTCTCCATTACATGACTACAGGCAGACTTTCAACCCTGATAGTCTATGAGCTAAAGTCAAGGAACGTGCGCCAGCTGTTACAAAACAGTTTTCCTGGAAAATAGCCACCGGACTAGCAGTCAAACTAGGACATTCTACATACAAGGAAGAATAAAATTTAAAAAAAAAAAAAAAGCACAACAGTACAACACATGATTTTAATAAAGTCAGGAATGCCATGAAATGTCCAGAAGAAAACATGTCCATACTACCCACTAAATTTGATAATCCAAGAACATTCACTGCAGGAAGAGTACTGTTGCACCAAAACACTCACCCCCAGCATCTTCACTCTCCGTATAAACCTGTTGCAAAAATTCAGATGCCTTTCTGTACTGCTGAAACTTGGATACTTGCTCATCTGAGTATCTCAGGACATCACATTATGTGATGTGTCTCACATCCATCACATGTTCTTTGTTCTCTCATCATCTCCCCATGGAGGAGGAGTATGTGGCGCCAGGTCTCTTGTTTTCCTAGGGATTTTTTTTTTTTCTGGTTTTGTCTGCACATGTTGCTGCATACTGGATAAAGCAAGGTCACAAAGCATGCCTCACACTTGGACTGGAAGACTGGGAGGCTTGTGATGGCCCCTAGCTTATTGGACTTTTAATTGACAGAGAGCTTTCCTAAGACTGTGTTTTCTTCACAGAGAAGCTTTACCCAAATAGAAGAGTGCTCTCTTGAGCAGAAGAGCAAAACTATCAGTGTCCACCACCAGAACACCAGGTCTGTAGCTTTCTACAAACTCTGGTGGATAAATCCTGGGTGTCCCCTAGAGAATGCAAATGAGGAGTTGTGGCTCGGGTTTCTAATCAGAAATGACTAAGCCTAATGATCATCATGCTATGAACCATGACAACAAGAGAAAATATAGGTCCTGTAGCTTTATTTAACACCCGAAGCAATCTCTGCAACAAATGTTCACACCATTTATCTTCAGGAGAGAGCTTTGGTGACTAAGACTGAACTCCCATGTGTTCAGAGGCTGGGGGTTCAGAGCTAGGAGCCTACACACCCTCGTAGATGCCCGGGCTCATATGCCAGTTTCCTCGTGCCAGCATGAGCACAAATCACACCAGCACAGACCTACTTACAAATAAGAATGAACTTAAGAACTCAGCTTCCTCCAGACCGTAATATTATGCAAAATCCACGAGGAGCAGTCGCAAGATATGACAACACTGCATGGCCATGATTGCTGGCATATATCATGAGAGGAAGGAGGATGTTTAGTCAGCTTGTCCAGGATGTATTGAGAGCTGTTGGCAGCCGAGAAGGACAGTTTTGGGCAGTCGTCAGGGAAATTGCAGATGGAATAAACGTTTTAGAGGGTCCGGGTATCTGAGTTGCAGGAGAATGAACAGCTGGGAAGAGATGGGGCTGGGAGCACTCTCATCATGGCAGGGAGGTGCTTCTGTGAGTCTGTCTCTGACTGACTCTGTGCATTTTAGTGGCAAAGCAAAGCCATTCTGCCATGCAGAACTGATGGTGCAGACGCCAAAGCCCACAGGAGAGGATGGCTAATTGTCTGGGTTTAGCATTTTGGTGAAGCTGTTGCAAATTACCCAAAGGAACTGCTATTCCTGGTGGCTGAGGTTCACAGTGTGGGACTGAAAACCTAAGTCAAAGAAAAGGAGAATGAATGTGTGTGTGTGTGTACAAAATTAATTGTTCTAGAAGCAAGCAAGCTTACATTTAACACAATGAAAACAATATCAGGCCACCAAGAAAAAACAGAGAATCCCATGTTTAGCATATGCATACCAAGGTTTTTAATGTTATCAGAAGGGAAGTTCTTTCAAGAAATGCAAAGTATCCTGATTTGGCTTGAACACAAGTATTCCCTTAGAAATGCTAATCAGTTAGGTAAAAATCTACAGAATAATATTTTGTGCAGAACTTTTGTCCTAGATATCTCATAATGTAAATATTCCTATTTCACCCCTGTCTTCTATGTTTCCCAAAGAGTGATCAGTAAGCATCAGTTTCAACCTTCATCCATGAAAGCACCTCCTCACGATTTTTTTCATTAGACCAGGCATGAACATTTTACTGTATATTTGAACCATCATTTCAAAGCACCATATTCACACTGTGCTTCTAAACATGCACAGATGTGTTTGGACAGGGAAATACGGGTTAATTGTAACTTTACCAGTTATAGATTGCAAACAAAACACTGACAATAAAACAAGAGACAGAAAATCAATCTAGTGTCAGACAAATTAATTATCAATGGTATAGAGTTAAAAATAATGGAATGAGATCATCCACTTAGTTGTTTTCAATGGTCTGCCTCTCTGTGTTCCTCTTTTGAGTATAGAAAATTCTCCATAGGTCTGCACAAGAAGAATAATTGCCTGAAGTTCCTTTCTCCACCTGCTTCTGCAATGAAACCTCAAGTTCACTTTACTAGACCCACTTCCAGCCCTTCTGGGATCTCCTGGTGCTCTTGGGTCTTATATTATCCCAATTGGGCAATGACTACTCCCACTCAGGTGTCCAGCACCAAAACCCACCTAACCACCCTGCTGACCCTCACCTCCCACAAAGCCTTTCTCACTGCCTGGATTTCTGTAGCCTGGATTTTGTTCTCATCCAGTCCTTATTCTCTTCTTGCTTATTTTGCTCTATACCCTCTTACATATTTCACATCACATGCTTTGTGAACCTTTTATTCAAACCTGTTTGAAGGGCTTCCACAGCTCTATCCCACCTGCATCTTCCATAATCTCCTGTGCTTCATGCCTTTAGGCCAGATTTCCAACTTGAATGATACAGTTACAGACTGTCCCTTTCTCAAGACAAAAGCAAATGTCTTTGGGCCAAATCCTGAACTGATATTCATCAACTTGGCTCCCCTGCTTTCAGAGGAAGGGCGAAGGCTGAGCAGCTGATGCAGAGCTTTGCCCAAGGGGATGACTACAGCACATCACACTGAGAAGTTCTCATTACCTCAGTAATGGCTACAGTTAGTCCTCCCGAAATGCCAGAGACGGGAGCTGGTATATTGTGTTTTTATAGTTGTGGGTCATTCGCAGTTCTGTCAGATACATAATAATCACAACAGACTTTGTTTGGCTGTTTTCAAAAACTTGGAATTGCTTGGGGGGAAAGGGTTGAAAAGCAACAAAAGGACTTAATTAAAGTGTATTCACTGAGGTCACCGAGTTATGACACATACATTTGGTTAAACAATTACATTTTTGTTCATTGTCGCAAAAACTGGCAGTTCAGATTTACAAGGCCAGTTTCTGTCTGTTAGCTCCGCTGCTCTGTCTGGAGTCTGAAAGCAGAAGCCTCCAACAACCAATGCTTACACAGAACAAAATGTGATTTTTCAGGCCATCCTTCCTCCTGGCTTACCAACCTTTAATTAACAGGACTCAGAGGTCAGTAACACAGACTTGCTGCGTTAGGAGGCCCTTTTATCAACAAATTACAGCCTAGGTCATGCCTCCAGACACAGCCCTGGGACAGCAGTAGGTGGTGGCAGCCAGTCAGCCCAGGAGCAGCCCTGGGAGGTTGAGCGGCCCAGAGCCAGACCCTGCGGCATACAGTTCCCCTCCTGCCCCTTCCTTGGGGCAGAAAGCACTACCTACCTCTTTCAGGAGCAGCCTTTAGCCCTGAAATGCCGGCCCAGCCATTCCTGGGAGCCCACACACTTGCCCGTGGGAGAGGGAAGCAACTGAGGAGCTCCACCCATAACACAGCACACCTGGGCACAGGCAGGTTCACAGTACCCGTACTCCTCTGCACGGACACATAAATCTGCCCCAACAGGTTTCTCTCCACAGCTGCAAAATGACTGAAATATTCGGCAGATGATAGGTCTCTGAGCAAGATAAATGAATTAACAGCCAGGGCCAAACCTGCAGCTGGGGAGGTTGAGAGTCATGCTGATTTGATGCACTATGGATATTTGGTCTTTTTTCTCCTTATATCGCCCTGCAAACTGAAGCTGTTGTCCAGAAGATTCTGCCCACAGTAAAATTTATATAGAAAATATTCCATTCCTTTGCCCATCCTTTTTCACCTCCTTCTTTGATTTTTTACCACATTTTAACCTGATAGCTTTTAAATTACAAATGTCTGTGCTTACATAACTTCCCCCGTGTGCCATCCTGGCTGAGGAAAGCCAGCGAATCTCAAAGCAAAATGTGCCTGAATAATGGTGTTACAAATGAAGAAATAGAAAACACTTAGCAGAAAGTTGCCAAGAGAAGCTGTGAGATGCCAGATAAAAGCCAGGGACATATCTGAGGAAACAAGGCAACTGCAAGAGATGAGAAAGCAGATATAGAGATTTAAGCTCAAGAAATAAAGCAAATTTTTGTAAATCAGGACAATGATATAAAGACAAAGATGAGAGAGGAAACCAGGAAGAACTTCATTGAATGTATGAAGACAACATTGAACAAACAAAACAAAACTTGAAAGTACAGTAGTAGGAAGAAAGCATGAGAGAGGGAAATATTTTATTGCAGTGCTGGGAAAGAGAACTCTGTAAGTGACAGAGCACAAATCATTAAAAGGACTGGAGTATTCTACAGAGACTGAGAGTCCTGTGTTTAGAGCAACTAGCTGAGAAAAGAATTTCTGCTTTCAAAAAGCACCTCTCAAATCACAAATGAATGAAATGCGTGACCTGACCAAAGCATACAGTAGGTCAAGGCACTGGCAGGCAGTTGCCTTTGATAATCCATGGAACAGGCTGTCAGACAGCAGTGTGCCCTTTCTGATGTCTGTTTGGTGTCCTGTATGAAAGGAGCTGTTGGTTACCCTTGCAGGAGATGTTTGCCTCCCTCACCAAAAAACACTGGGGCAGTTGGCACAACTGATTCTCTGAGCAGAGATGCTGAGAGCTGACTGGACACAGAGGAATTTGTTATTATTATTACTATATGGACCACAGAAACAGAAATATTCTGAATGAACAAATATAGCATCACAGTTGAAAACATACAAAATGGCCCAAACTTTGAAGACAGAAAATTTTAGAAAGGTGCCATGGAGCACTTACACTAACCTTTAACACCAGCTGTATGGATTTGACTTGTCAGCCCCCAAGTGTGGCCATAGCACCTGTGTCTGCGATCAGAATAATGGTCTCCACATTCTTTCTCCAACAGTGCCCAAACATAGGTGTATATGAAACATCTAAGATCATAGCAACATGTGCAATATTTCCCTAAATAATCTTGCAGTCTCCAGCCCTTTGTAGGTCAGCAACGTCCTAGGCCAAAGACAGTTTCTGTGTATTCAGGAATGTTCAGGTTTCTCTTCCATGAGCCATGGTTTTACAGACCTCATATCTCTTTCACAGACTGAAGAGACCTTTTCTTAGTTGTCCTTTTTCTATACATTCAATCTTCCCCATGGACCTTCTCTGAATAAGAACCATGCCAAACATCTTGACAAAGCAGGCACCAACAATGGACTTTGTAGCTGATCTGTCACTACTGGGGATTAAAGGATGGGATTTTTAAAGGATCAGAATGGAAAACTTCACAACTGTAAGACAAAGGAGGCAGGATATTGTTGAGAGTACATTGAAATCAACTTATTTGGGCCAAAAACATGTAAGTATGCAATGCAGATGTAACACAGCATTTCTGTAATAGATGTGGCCTTCACCCTTTTGAAATCATATGGCTTCAAAGTAGGCAGAAAGTGCCAGATCTCAGACTAGACTTTCTTCCTTACTGACTTATTTCACTGGCCCAGGTTTCCACTGCACCAAAAGCCCTTAATGATGGCGGCAAAATATGTCTTCCTCCTAATTAGCAGGAGAGCATTTCTGAACTAACTGGACAGCTTCATTCCAACTCTTACCCTAACCCTAAATCATTCTAAGAGGAGGTGGTTTTGCACTGCCTTAACCTCCACTAAACCATCTTTAACCCTGTAGTACTGTCATTGTTTAACTCGAGACAACAGCAAATCCCCACACAGCTGCACACCTTCTTCCCCCAGTGGGATGGGGAGATAATCAGAAGAATAAAAGTGAGAAACTCGTAAGCTGAGATAAAAAAAAGTTTAATAGGTGAAGCAAAAGGCATGGACCCAAGCAAAGCAAATCCAGGAATTCATTTCCCACTTCCTGGGGGCAGGCAGGTGTTCAGCCATCCCCAGGAAAGCAGGGATTCATCATGCATAACAGTGGCTTGGGAAGACAAACTCCATCACTCAGAACATGTCCCCATCCTCCTCCTCCCCCAGCTCTATATGCTGACTGAGCGTGACTCCATATGGTCTGGGCTATCCCTTGAGGCAGGTGGGGTCAGCTGTCCCTGCTGTGTTCTCTCCCAACTCCTTGTGCACCCCCAGCCTGCTCGCTGGTGCGGTGGGGTGAGGAGCAACAAAGGCCTTGTCTCTGTGTAAGTACTGCTCAGCAGTCCCTGTGCCACCAACACTGTCTGCAACACATATCCAAACCACAGCCCCACACCAGCTACAGTGAAGGAAATTAACTCTGTCACAGACAAAACTGTCACAAGTACCTCTTAAGTTCAGTGAGATGGACCACAGATTTAGACACGATTCAGTGCAGGAGTGACCCAAACCTCCATTTTTGCCTCTAAGAATAAAAGCCTGGAAATTTTTTTCACAGCTGATACCTGTTACCACCCCCTCACAAATAGTTACAGGTCCAGTCTGTTTGTAGCATTCACACAGCCTAGCCTCAGCAATCACATGATGTCCTGCATGGGGAGCACAACACTGGCAGAGCACTAATGGACAAACAGAGAAAAACGAGAGAAAACCAGGACAAAGCACTTGCAAATCCTTAAATCTTCTTTGACATCACCTACAGCCCCCTCCCACAAATGCCAGGATAATTGCTAACACCGAGGGTATGGGCCCCAATTAGGCAATCTGCAGAGGGTAAACACTTCTTCTGCTGCTGATTTTCAGCAACTACAGATCTGGCCTGGGATCTGCTGTTTACCCACGACAAAGGCGAGAAAGAGTATGTCTTATACGTCCTGTTAGCATTCGAGCAAACATCGTGTTTAATATTAGAAGCCGGTATGCATGTGGTTGCTTAGGAATGAGAAACATCCCTCCGATATGCCCTCCGATATGCAGCGGGTTGCTGTGGGATGTTTTTGTGCATTCTACTTGAGCAGTTACCAGGGTCTGGAGTCCACGGGAACATGACATTGTAATCTTGGTCATGTTTTATTTATGGGGAGTAGAGCAGCAGATAGGGTGTGTTAACAAACAAAGATGATTGCTTCAGGGGCACTCTCTCGTCCTGAGGTAATTAAGACAAAGTAGTTTCACTGGTTGGGGGATTCATACTGCAGACAGCCTTTCCCTTGCTAAAATGATCTGCAGCAACCGGGCCAAAAAGGCTAAATCAGAAGCAACACGGGTAGTGTTTTATCTTTGGTGAAAGGTGCATCATTAAATAGCACTGGAATAAATTATACTTCTTAAAAATCCATATCACATTAAAAACTAGTGAGAAGAAATTGTCAGGCTCAGAGATGCGCAGATTTTCAGCTGGAGAAATATCCAAAGAAACGCTGCTGCAGCCCAGTGTCTCTTTCACAGCCTGAACTGAAAAGAGGGACTGTCACTGAGGCCACCCTAACCACAAACCCTCAGAGATGCTGGCCTGACAAAACATGTAAACTCAGAGTCAAGCTCAGCTGTCAAAGAATCTCAGCATCACGAGGGAAATCTATTCCACCATCAAAGGTCAGAACTCAGAGACTTGTGGATGCTCACATTTGTTGGTTATTTGCAAACTGTATGGCTGTGATCACAGCCCTGCAGTACTTGCTCCTGAGGACCTCACAGAAACACACACAAGGAAGGCACAGTGCAGGTTTCCACACAAAATACACTAAGACCCTCCTCCTTGCCCATCACCTCTTCACCCTTCTTTTCCCTTCAGTCACATCCCTTCCACTGCAGCAAGTCCAGTTGGAAAACTCCCCCCAGGTCATTCTCTCCCTCCATGGCAGGTCAGGCTCTCCCAGTGATGGGCAGGTGGGTTGGTTGGCTGAGCTCAGGCTGATCCCTTGTAATCCAATAGAGTCCTGCTGTGCTCCCCCAGACAGAATGGCCTTGCCCCTTGCAGTTTTTAGCTGACCTGTTGAAACCAGTGGAACACTTCTGGATGAAGCTTGTATGGACAAGCACATTTTCTTAGACCTAATGTGGCTTGCAATAACAACACATCTACCAAAGAATGGGTGTTCCTTTAGGACTGAGAGTTGGACTCAAGAGATCTGCACAAAACTTCTGGTTGCTTCACAAGGGAACTGTATGACCTTGAACAAATAACCATTCTGTGCTTCAGGTCCCCATTCATAAAGCTACTATAATAACAATTTTTTTCTCTGTTTATATGTGCTGTCCAAAGATGTTAAGTCTCTCACAAAGCCAGATGAAGCAAGCTCCAGTGTTGCTTTTCTGAAAGAGTTATAGGTATACGGGGCATTAACAATAAAGTATTTCATTTTCAGGATTCCCCGTCTTTCACTAATAGGCTACATTTGCTGTATAGGATGCTTACAGCAGTGCTGCTGTCTTCTGTCACCATTAACCCAGAAGAGTGGTCTGCTCAAATGAGAGACAATTTGAAAGGAAAGAATAAATACACTTAATGAAACCTGACAGGTACCTTTCACACCTTTCCAGGGAAAGACATTAATTGCCCCCTTTGCTTTTAACTGTCCTACGTTGATATTTTAAAATAGATCAATATGGTATAAACCCAGTATCTTGATTGCTTGAACTGTATGTTTAATTAGGCTAATTTGCATTTTTCTCTGAGTTAAATTAAGGGCTAAATTCGGGTCTGGTGGAAAAAGGAGGAACTCTTTCAAAGGTTATGTTGCAGTAGCTTACACGGGGTCTGAATCTGGTCCACAGGTCTTTACTTATGTTTGATAAATCCTGGGCAAAGGCAAGTGTTGCCATTGAACTGTTTTGTTTAGTAAACATTTTTAAATATCTTTGCTTTTTTTAGATGCTAATCTAGGGAGACATGACCACCGATTTCTGAGGAAACAAAAGGTTTGTCAAGGAAAGGATTTAGGCGTTGCGTAAGGTGAAATTCCTTATGAAGGTGCAATGTTTCTTCTTCCAGGTACCATGAAGGGGCATGAAACCACGGAGGGGGAGCACATATTTGCAACATGTTTTTCCCTACCTGAGAAGAGTTATTTCCCTCCTTCACTTCGTCTCCTTCTGCTCTCTTTTGGATAAACAATCAAAATTATTTCAGTATTTCCTCCTCAAACATACACTGTAAACTTCTAATCATACCTTTACTCCCTTCAGGACAACTCTATGACCAGCTCACATTTTTCTTGAACTGCAAGAACTGCATCCGCAACTGGATCCCAGAAGCCCTCTCCGATGTTGCCCAGGGTGGGCAGAGTACATCCTGTGATTTGCAAGCTACTCTTTTCTTGATACGTCCCGTGGTGGTATCTGCGTTTTATTGCCACAGCGTGTTGTTATCTCCCTGTCACTTGCCAGCCTTCGTATCTTTTTCCAAACAGTGGCTGTTTAATGAATTTATGAGGTATTAAAATAATTTTGAGCACCATCAACAACCTTCAACACACTTCTGATCTCTCCCAACTTGGTTTGGTGTGCAGGTTTTATAAGTGTTGTCTCCAGCCCAATATCTAAGGTTTTAATGAAACATTGCACAGAATTGCTCCCAGTACTGACCCCTTAAAACCTCTTCTATTTAACAAGTGTTTCCTCCAATATGGCTTTGTTGCCTTCCAGCTGTATGTCTCTTTCTCTCCCTGAGCAGAAAAGGTACCCTGAAGAGAAAATCAGGAGCATGTAGCAATTCAAACAAACTAAAGTATAATGTGTGTCCGGTAAACAGAGGCAAGCCAAACAACACTTTGTATGCAGATTGCCTTTGGTGCTCAGAGGATCTGAGTTCAATTATGCTTGTGTGGATATCCTGTGAGAACACCGCGGAAGCAGATCACCAGTCCTCTGGGCCAGGAGTGTTTTACAGGAACCAAGAAACTTTCCTTGAGGCACAATTACCTGACCAAATTAGTTCACATTAACGGTTTAGGGAGAAGTCAATGTCCAGTCTTGCCTGGCCAGAGAAAGAATAACCAGAACTTCATCTGTGGGAAAACAGCACGGTGAAGAGAAACATACTGGTTTTACATTGAGGAATCACTCATCACCGAGATTAAAGTGGTAGCATGAAATCACGTCTGAATAACAGCTAACAAAAGAAACAGTCTCTGAGTATGGAAAATCATGTGAACCCTGTGGCCAGAGTTCCTGCATATCAAGACAAGTACATACTTCTGGGAAAAATTGCTTGAGAGATTACGTCAGACTGAAATGACAAAAAAGCTACTTATTTCTGCTGGCTGATCATTCATATATATCACAGAAGTTCCTACTGACATGCACAGTCGATTTACTGAGAGTTACTGCTTCCTACTACTCTTTTTGAGGACCAACTTACAGAGGAAGTCACACTTAGTATCACAAAGTAATAAGGTAATGTGGTTTAATACACATCTTACTTTAAAAAATACCCGAAGAATATCTTAGACTTTTTGAAAATTATATCAGATATCAAAAACATTTACCAAGCTTAGGTGAGTAGCACAGATTTGAAAGTAACTCTCAGGTGATAAGCAAGCCTTGCCTATCTGCCTTTGTACAACAGAGCAATGCAGGTTTGTACCAGGCAATGTCCCATTTTGCTTTGCTCCCCCACAAAGTAAAATTAGAAAATCATAGAAACATAGAATCATAGAATATGTTAGGCTGGAAGGGAGCTTTAAAAGTCACCTACTCAAACCCCCCTGCAGAGAGCAGGGACTTCTTCACTAAATCAGGTTGCCCAGAGCCCCATCAAGCCTGACCTTGAATAACTCCAGGGATGGGGCCTCCACCACCTCTCTGAGCAACCTGTTCCAGTGATCCACCACCTCCATATCGCAGAATATTTTCCTAATATCCAACCTAAATCTACCCTTCTCTAATTTGAAAACCATCACCCCTCATCCTATCACTACATGCCTTCCTGAACAGCTCTTTCCCTGCTTTCTTCTAGGCATCTTTCAGGCATTAGAAGGCTGCTATAAGGTCCCCCCGGAGCTTTCTCTTCGAGATGAAAAAGCCCAACTTTTTCAGCCTTTCTGGAGAGGTGCTCCAGTCCTTTGATCATTAAAATGCATTTCTCTAACTTGCTACTGAAAAAGAGTATCTGTTTCAGATCCTCATCTGGGAAGAGACTTCACCTCCATAGACATATCCTGCATTGGTCATTATGCCTATTCTGTACACATCTGCTGTGAGCTAGCATAGCATCATGGACAAGACATTCTACAGCCATGGTCAAACCTCCATTTCAGAACAAGATGACCCAATTGAAATTGTATTGCTGAAGCCCTCTCCTCTTCTCAGAGTAGCTTGATCTGTCAGTGGAGAACTGGTGAATCTACCTAATTTTCCACAAGAGTGGGTGAGCAGGTCCCAAATAATTCACATAATAAACTTCAAAACTAGCACATACATAGAAACATTTTCATTGGTGAATATTTTTCATACAGCGACATGCCTTTTGATTCAGAATGTATTTTCTTCAACAAGAAACTTCATGTTGTTAGTCACCGGTAGTTTGGGCATTTAAAATAGCTATGATTTCATACTGTAACTTCAAGGGTCTTTACAATGAGCCAAATTACAGATCTAAATTTGAACCTTCTGCAGGTAGAGAGGTTTCCACCAGTGCCATTTGGAGAGTTTCTCCACAGGACTACTGGAACATTTATGAACTGTACTGATCTGGAAATGAATCTTCAGTCTTTCATATCTGATGCAATATTTAGACCTCTTTCCTGGCCATGCGCTGTTTGCCCTAAATTTGTGTTATCTATTGGGTAGAGTGATGGGTTTTTAGACCTAAAATATGAGGAGTTAGGAGATATTCCTCTCTCTGTTAAAGACGAAATAAAGCAACAAAACAAGGAATGATGAGTTCGGCATTCCAATTTCTCTATGTTCAAACATCCCGAGACATTAAAAGTAATAATTTTGGCCATTAGAATCTGAACAGAATCCTATCTAAGAAATGAGATTTTTTAAATACACTATCTTTGGACTACTGCCTTATTTTCAAAAGTATCTTGGAAATGCAAGGCTTATTAAAACTCAGTGGGTCTTAGAACTCAGGTGACCTCTAAAACAGGATTTAAACTCCCATTTCACTTAGGTATTTTGAAATGTCTAACAGGCTTGATTCATCAGTGATCCTCCAACACATTCCTTTCATCTGAACATTATTACCATGTGAAACATGATTTTCTCTCTTGTTTATATCTCTTAACATCTTCTTCCCTCTCCTAATTCTGTAATTGTATCATTTCATTCTGTCAGTAATTTGGGGGTATTTTGTAGGAATGATGCTTTTCTTGGTGCATTATGTTACATCATCGCTAAGAATTCAAAGTATTCTGTGATAAGTACCTGGTTTCTGATTAGATTGCTGCAGCCATATCCTGAATAGAAACTACTATTGCTATCAATATGAATTTTCCCTGGTTTTGTGGATGGTTCACACTGGGGATGTCATGTGAAGACTTCACTCCTTTGGCCTCCTTCTTCACTTCAAAAATTATTCTCACCATCAGATCATGGACAGTTAAACGACAAGAATTTGTTGTTTGTGGAAAGCAGTGTTTCCACATCTGCTCAGCTCTTCTAATTTGTCTTGGTTTTGTTTTCTCTTCACATCTCACACCAGTGGGAAGACCCATGCCCCACAACGAGTGGAGCCCCAATTTCCCCCTGTTTTATCACAGTCCATTTCCCCATGGGTTTAACCAGAAGATGTAACAATATGATACACTTACTGTGAGCAAACACATGCTTCAGGGATTGGCTGTGCTGCAGTTTGACATCCATTCTTTATGCTTAAAACATTTTTGAAGAGCAGTGTGTATTTTTTGCATTGTTGCAATTCCTGGCCATTTTATAGGAATCATTAAAACATGACTGTTTCCTTTCACATTTTTGTTGTCTTTGATATTCTCTGACAATACCCGCAACTTCTGCCATAACCAGCACTGGCACTTGCCAACTCTACACAAAAATGTGTAAGTGATCTTCACTTGCTCAGGAGGCATTTCACAGGTATCCTGACTGAATAATAAATAAACACAAAGATTCACATAAAAAAGAAATCTGTGTCTAACTTTTGGGCAGAAAAAGTGATCTGTAAATCTGTTACATTGTCTGTGTAACACAGTGAGCTCCTGATCAGTATGGGAAATGGAAAAATTGAAACATCTTTTGAAACTAGTTTTACTCTCGAACTACAGAGCAAGCAAGCCTTGAAGCATGTGTCCACTCTCAGTAACTGTAGTACCATATTGTTCTATCCTGTGATTAAAGCCACCAAGAAATGGACAATGACAAAACTAGATGAAGTATTGTCTTTTATCAGACAGATGATGTGTACGTATAAAATTGCAGTTTATCCTGTTCTGCATCCCATCCTGGTTAGGGACTATACAAAAGAAATAATCTTGCATTGGTAGCAGATGCACTAAAGGAGTGAATAGGTATTTTCCATCTCTAATGTGTGATCCCATAGAACAGTATGTCATCAGTCAGACAGTGAAATGCATGTTGTCATTGAGTGGATCAAGGTCACTGTTTAGCTGAGCAAGGAGAATAATTCAGAGCAAATCCACTGTTAGGCAAATGTTGCCTCTTTTTTGCTTACAAGTTGTCTGCAAAAAGATCACAATTTTCTCAAATATATTCATTATTCAGAATTATTTCCTGAATGATTTTGGTGTGTAATTATTGGTCTGTTCACAAGCCTTTCATTCTGAGTGCTCAGATTTCAAGCTGTTTTAATTGGACATACAGATCACATGGTATCATGTGGTTTTTCTGTCCTTCGATTGGGTAAATGGAACACTTTGACTCCACTTTCTGATGGAAGCACCTCAGTTATGGAGTTCAGTGGCCAATCCTGTTATATGTTATCATTCGTGTTATTTTTTCCCCATGTAAAACCATTAAGCAAGATTCAAGCCCAAAGAATACTTATGGAAATCAGGAGTAAATCTACTGAATACAAAGTAGCATAGTGTAGAATCAGTGTGAGGAATAAGGTTCTGGAGATATTAAATCAAACCACCTTTTTAACACGTTTCTTCAGTATAATAACTACAGTGCCAGCTCACGGTGATAGGACAAGGGGTAATGGCAGTGTTCAAGGCCAGGTTGGATGGGGCTTGGGGCAACCTGGGCTAGTGGCGGGTGTCCCTGCCCATGGCAGGGGGTTGGGACTAGATGGGTTTTGGGGTCCCTACCAACACAAACCATTCTGTGATTCTACAAATCTGTGACTTAAAGCACCTCTCATTTCAGACCAAAGTTTGAATTCCCTTGGTTTCATTTGTATTTCACAAAGATTTTTCTAAACCTCCTTCCTTCACCAGTTATAATAGAGTTCTTGGGTTACACAGTCATGTGTGAAACAGGAGTATCCAAACCAAGGGTGCACTCACAAAAGCACTCACTTGGATTTAGTTGTTTTCAGGTTTGTTTGTGTGATTTCTCACATTTCCTCTGTCAGAAGGGCCTAATCCTGCTTTACCCTCATGCCAACGTGTGTGAGTAATCAGGGCTCTGACAGACAAGCTCTAGCAGATCTAACAGTGATGAGTTAAGGCATTACCACTTCCAGGAGGTCTTTGCTTCACCATGCTGGGCAGATACCAACTTCCCTAGCAGAAGCAGTGGATGGGAAGTCCCCACACCCCTCCAGCTCCTCCTGCTCACAGGCCAGGATACCCAGCAGCAGCTGCTGCTGCCTCTAAATCTTCAAACACCACATCAATATCCACAAGGCCCGTAATGCCTTTAAACCCGACGAAATGACACAGAAGTGTAAAGATAGACTAGAGTGAAGTCATGTTTATGGGGTGTCAAAAACACCCCATTCAAATGCAAACTGTACAAAATTGAGAAGTGAAATGTAACAGCCTTTACAGCTCATTGCAGAAGGCGTTCAAAATGAGCGTGGCATTTTGGGAATTACAGCATGAACTATTGCCCAATATAATTGTCAGCATTGGGTTCTGATTTCATTTTCACTGGTTTTTCGTAAGTGCAACTTTTCAAAGCCTGTAACTTTTATATCGCTCTAAAGCCTTGATCCAGCAAAGCACTTACACACATGCCTAAATTTAGATTGTAGATTCAGGGAGCCTGAGATCAGGAAAGGCCCAGCTGTAGTAGCTCTTCTGTAGCACAAACCACTTAGCTTCCCCTCCTGACTTCTGAGTTGAGCCAAATACCTTAAAGTCCAGGAGCAGTTCCTTTGAAACGAATTTCAGTTACCCACCTGCTTTGAATCACAAGCCTGTTACATGGTTTGTTGGACCAGGGCCTCCAGGAAATCAGAACCTGGTCCCCACACTCCAAATCTTTCCTGAGCTTTCCAATAGGTTTGAATAACAATTCTCCCATTGAAGATTTCCATGTATTTGCTAACAGTTTGGCATGATTAAGATTATCGGGACAGTGAATTGCCTGTAGCTGTCAGCTCCTATCCTTGTGCAAAATTCTGCCTTTATCTGTGCATGCCTTTGTCTCTAACTGAGGAGGAGGAACAGATGTTTAGCTGCAGCTACATTTTGGTGCTTCTCACATAATAACAGAACCTGTGTCCCAAATTCAGCTCCTGGTTCAGTTGGTAAGAGTACTCCCCTACTTGCGTTGGCAGCCCAGAAGCAAAGCACATGAACAAACTTAGGTGCGCACAACACGCGGTTAAGTTTATGGGGAAGGAAAGAAACACAAAAGCAAAAGCCCTTCTTGCTCTTTTCAGAAAAATGTGCTAATTGCCCCTAACATTGTGTAATTTCATGTAAGAAATGTTACTGTTTCCAGCATTATCCAACCATTTTCTCTCAAGACCCCTACTCGGGAATGAGTTTACATTATATTTAAGTTCCAGGAATGTAAGCAGGACTTGAGCATCTGCTTAGCTTCACACAGGTGCTCACATGTCCTCCCCAAACATGAATTCTCTCCTGCTTTACTCCCATAAGGACCAACAGAAAACATGGCACACACTCTATCATTTCTACCACAGCTTCAACTCCTCACTCCCTTCTTTTTTTCCCTTCCCACCCTTCAATGTCAAGAAAACAGGAAAGACAAGATTTGGAGATCAAGTCAAATGTCCAATTTATTTTTATAACTTGAAACTGGAACAAACGTTGTTTTGAACGAGCGTACAAATGAAATGGTAGACACATGCTGAACTCAACATTGTGACAATAAGGGGAAAAAAAGAGGCCAAAAATCTTGTACAGAGAATAAAAGGAACAATAAATATTTCACTAAGCCATATTGAAATGACCTCCAGCCATCTCAACATTTTATCCATAATAAAAAAAAAAAGTGCTCTTGTTTTTTAAACAGAGCACAAATACCAAGCAATAATAAATAGTTCCAAACTTGTAGTAAAAGACAAAACCTCCAAGTAAACAACAAAAGCTCATACAATAAGTAATAGAAAAAGGTAATAAAAATATTTTGCCTTGCCGGTACAAATGCAAACAACTTAAATCAACGTTACTTTGCTTTGCAGTTCTAAAATACAAAGAGCACCATAAAAATGAGTTTGCCTGTGATAAACAAAACCTTGGACTGTCTTTTACATAGGACTGGGATGAAATGCTGATTTTTTTTGACCCTTTTCTTTAAAATTGGGATTTTTTTCTTGCTAAAGCCAGGTTCTTGGACCTGTCCTGTTGCCAAGGGAGTTGACTGGAGTTTTGCTCAGGACTTCAAAGGCAGCAGGACTAGACACAATGGAAGTAACATACTCAACCTTAAAAAAAAAAAGAAGCTATTTAAACTGTGAAGAGAGATATGGCAGCATTCTAGCTATTTAATGTCTATGTTATATTGTGCTTATGGCCTAGTAAACTACAGTTCTTCTAAGCAAGAAGAGAAGGAGGGCCATTTCATTATCACTGCAGTCTGCAGAAACACAACCCTTGTGCTTTTGAGTGACGTTGTTGGCTTCAGTGATTCAAGTCACAAAATTAGACAACTGCTGGTGTTAGCTACCCTGGATACTTAATAAACTACAGGGAGACCAGAGCTCCCAAGCAAATTACACTAAAATGAAAGGTAAAAAGCTTTCTTAAATCAATGAATTGTGGACTGAAAATACATGGTTAACTTCTGATCTTCGTTACGCCGCTGCACGTCCAAGGAATTCTGCTGAGTTCTGTGACACAACTCTGGATTTATCTGAATGCCAGAGACCTGAATTTTCACCAAAATGTGAAAATGTGCCTTTAAGGGACCACATTCCAGCCTCAGCTACACTGGAGTAATCCAGGACTAAAAGCAGTGAATAATTCCTGATTTATATCAGTTTAATTGAGGTCCAGAATTTGTCCAGAAGTCTTAAGGGTACATTGTTCGAGCCAGGAAGACATATATCTATGTGTTACGTAGCTGGATCAAATTCTCCCCTGCTGTCACACCCATGCCTCTCCAATTCCTCCAGCCCTTCTGCACCGAAGAAAGCAAAAGCAGCAGAAGAATTTGGCATGGCAATATTTCAAATTTTTTTATCATTGCTTAAGTTTTAGTTTTACCATCATTTCCTGCAAGAGTGGTGAGCATTTTCTCCTTCCCCCCTTCACTAGACCATCTTCTGCCACCTGTCTCCTGTCTTCCCCTCAACCCAGAAGGGAGAGAGCATGAGAGAGAGAGAGAGAGAGAGAGAGAGAATGAGAGAGAAAGAACAGCAAAGAAGAGAGAAATCAAAAGGTGCAGGATTTCATCCCAGTCCCTCAAACATTCAGAGATTTATGGAATGTACGATTAGGAGTGAACAGCAGCAAAGCAGCTAATAACATGGACTGGCAAGACCTGTACACGGGGTCGGTCCTGTTCTGACAGGGAAGAGGAGGGCTGTGCCTGGACCAATTTTACTTCAACCCGGTAACATGTGTACCAACAGCAGCCCATTTTACCACTTTATGTCAAAGTGGATGCAACAGCTCTCACTGTTTGCTACGAAACTATTTTCTTCCAGAGGGCGATGGCAGGGTGCAAGGAGCACTGAGTAGGGGGTGGCCAGGAGAGGGAAGATGTGTCGGACATCTTCTTGCTTGGAAAGCGGGGAGGGGAAAAAAAAAAAAAAAAATCTCCTCTCTCTCTCTCAAATCTGCGGGGAAGCCATGGGATGTCACCCGAGACACCTTTACGGGAACGGAATATCATTTCACACAAATAGGCAATAACCATCCAGCCTGGGTCAACCATACCTGGTAAAAACCTTGATGCAAGGGGTCCAGGCAACTTTAAAGTTATTTAGAGCCCTGTGGGAACAGCACTTTTTTGTAGGCCATTTCTGACAAAAAAAAAAAAATATATACAACTAAAATAATTTGTGAACA